>JAPDSC010127124.1:0-22693 GCA_026290005.1 Latrodectus geometricus
TGTACAGTAGAATATTGTAGAAGTGATATAACGCTGTGGTCTTTAGTAGGGTATGGAATAGCTAGCGCTCTGGCCTTTCGTTCAACAGTTTGTAAGTTTGATTCCTACCTTTAGGCATGGATGTTTTGAATAATTCGAAGTCTCTTTTAAGCTCTAAGTCCCACTCCTATTAGCCTTGGAAGTAAATAGTATCGAAGAGCGTCAACCTCACCAAACCAAAATCAACTATTTGATTTAGTTAGTTCTAATATGAAAAAGAATTGTCAGAGAGGGATAAATTAAATCATTTATTCGATTTGTCCGAGGGATGTAAAAATGATTGTGTAAAGTGACACATCACGCCTATTCTATATAACAAATAAATGCAAAATCTCAATATTCATCTTATTTTAAAATCGACCCGTGTAAATTTTCGTCGTAAACTTCAATAAAAAAGAATATAAGGAGATTCTTCCCCAACTTTTCTATAAGAAACGCTTAAAATACTAAAAACAAACTTGGGGATATTACGCTTATTATGCGTTCTCATACAAAAACAGCTCTCGTTAATTCCTTCCCCGTTACAGATCGATACAGTTATTAAAAGCGAAAATTGTGGTAGGTTAGCTCCTGTGTTACGCCATTGAAAGATCCTCCCTAACGAAAGTGAAAAAAATAAGAATGAGTGGGAGTTGCTAAAAAGAGGCGCTAATTGTTGAAAGTAATGATGGTATTAGGCCGCCAAATGAGGTGTTTCCTTTTTCTTAGATGCTCATAACTGGAGTCTTTAAAGGAAATTTACGATTGTTATTCGAGGCGTTTAAACTGCTGTCAGGCATAAAAAAGCGACTCGAAATTGTTCCCCATTTTTGAAAATCGGTTTCCAGAACTTGCTGAACAAAAGACAATTCCTTTTTTTTTTTGCCTCATTTTGCTTTCTATATAATGTAAGGTCGAAAGCGTTTTCATTGACAAATTTCTTTTATGGATTTGTAAATGGGCGATTTCAGTGCTCGAAATGGGCGTCAGGCTTTGGGGTGTCTTGACCTATAAGAACATCTGTCGAGTAGTCAACTCTAAGTTCACCAGTTCCTGAATTTGATTCTTACCACACAAGTTGATGCTTAGACTCGTTTCACTCTAAAACATTAACCATTAACAGGTTCTCCTACAAAATGTTTTCTAATTATCATAATTTGCATTTTATTGAAACACGTTTAATTTTTATGCTCGTGGCAAAGGATCTGAACAAGTCTCAGTATCCTCCTACTCTCTTATCCATCACAACGACAGAGCTGGCAGCCGAATGGATAGTCCTTTGGCCACCAGTTTAACAGTTCGTGGATTCGAATACCAACTCTGGTTTTTTTTATGGTTTGAAATCCTTTTTCAGCTGCGGTGAGATCTCGTGTGCATTGAGCAATAAGCAAACTAAATCATCCTTCACAGAAGCCTTCCTTTCACAGTTCACGAGTACGATTCACACTTCGGGTGTGGATACTTGAACAAGTTCAATATCCGCTTTATGTAAATTATAGGTAGTTCTCTATCTTATCCCTTGTGCGGAAAAGATGGCCACTGACAGGCAAACAACCCAACCTTACAACGAATAATTATATAAAAAATACAAAAATAATATATTTTTCTCAAAACGCCTTCTGTGATTACGTTTTTAAACTACACGTCGGAATAGAGTCAGATCCTGGTTGATGCAGTCTTTATGAAAAAGAATTAGCAAATATAGTTCTCGTGGAAGGATTTACAAATGTTTCTATTCATCAGCGAAATGTTAATGGTATGCGCTCTTCAGAGATGGCGCCGTATTACTTATGTTTATAACATGAGATGCAACGATCCTATTTGAAGATATTTCAAAGAGATATCTAAATAAATGCAAAGTATAAAATTGTTTTCAACCCAACCATTATGAGAGAACTTTACCACTTGGGTCTTTGATTTAAAAATCCGTGGATTGGATCCCCAATTCGCATGTAAGTGGTTGATCTGGCAGCTGAATGGTTCGCGATTTATCTTTTGGTTCAATAATTCTTGGGTTCGAATTCCACTTAGATATTTGTGATGATTCGAAATCTACTTTAAAGTGTAGACCCGTCAAAAGCGTCAAGAAACAAATTCTGACCTTTGAGCAACAAGGCAAACCAAGTTTCCATAGAGGGCGTTGGAGTCTGTTTGAGGAAGGCCCAGTTCTAGTGATGAATTGAAAATGGATTCTATACTTAGCCGAAGCTCTGTCGTATTCAATGATGGTGAATGAGGCACATAAAATAGAATGTGGTTACATTTCCTTCACAGGTGGAGAGAAAGTTACCTTCTCCCGTGTCGATCTATTGTTTTAAATAAAAAAATATCAGGCGATTGAATGTTGAGCGATATTTTAATCGGCAGAAATTGGCATACGGAATCGTTATTGCAAACCAATCTTTTATAATCTTGACCTTCACTTCAACTATTCGTAAATTGAATTCTCCCTCTGGTTTGGATGCTTGTAATTGTTATGAATCGTTTTTAAACTCTAAGTCCCAATCAAATTAGCCCTTATGCCCAAGGAATGATCATCGGGTGACAAAAACTTCAAGATGAACGAATGGAGAGATTCAATATTATGAATACAATTGACATAGCTCCTCTCAGCGCGAATGTCTTTGGGCCAGATACTGAACCCACGACCTACTGGGTATGCTGTGGACTTGCTTCCCCTGAACTAATTCATTGTTTCTAATGGCGCTCTTACTGAATGATGAATGCTGCTGCTTTTCTTTCAATTCATAGGTTTCGACTGTAACCGCGGACACACATGATGCATGAAATTATTTGGAATCCACTTTGAATTGCTGACTCCTGTTAATATTATCTTCGAGTATAATAACTGGTGTTGAATGATAAGTTCAAATTAAAATCAGCCCGTGAGTCTGTGTGTGTTGAGTATCGAGCTCGGGAATTTTTTTTTTCCCACTATATTCCATTCTAGCTGATCCTGATCAATAAAATAACTGTATGAATACATAAATCAAGATCCTTCCGTTCTTAGGTCTTGTTAAGTCATTGTTTTAATATTCTTATTTTTGTTTTTCACTTGAAACGTACATAACACATTTGAACTATTTTACATTGCCAATCCAACCATGTGGCGAACGTCATCGACAATAGTTGAGAAGGATGATTCATTCAGTTGACATTTGCTAAAATGGATATACAGAAGATATTAAAAACTGTGTTTAAAAAGTTTTAAATCGTGTTCCCAAATCTATTTCAAAGGCTACACCGCCGTCAGCGCCACTCCCACACAAGTGTCCCCATCCATTGAGCAATCTACCAAGTTCCGTTTTGGCTAAATTCTTAATGTCTTTTCTTCGCAAGATGCGTAAAAAAAGTTTTTTTCTCCGTTTTTCATTTTACTTATTTACTATTAGTCGTCGTCTCGTATGCAAATGAGTGGGTTGTCTTCTCACTTAAAGAAGTTGTCTCTCTCTCTCTCCTCTTTAAAAAAAAATACGTTTGCAAATCGGTTTCTACGTGATCGTTTTAATCTCGACGAAGTGCAACTTTTTGTGCCAAGTGCGATTATTTTACTTTTATCTGAGTCCGGAGTTGGCGATTATTTATTGCTGACTGGATCGGAAGCTTCCACTTGCTAAAATGAAAGTTGTTTTAAAATGAATTTCAGAGAACTTTTTTTCATTTCAAATGAAATGTGTCTCTGGGGAAATTGCGAAGTGGGAAGGATTATTTCGTAAAGAACCTCACTTTTCAGATGGAATTAAATTTTACACTCTTTTTATTTCCTTCCCTATGTTTTTATATTTAGGTAAACGTACATCAGAAAACCTTTCCTCCTGATTTAGAAATGGCATTTTAATTTTATTCTTTTCAATAAACATGTATTTTTTGTCAGATTTAAAATTTCACTTCGTAAAAAGATAAAACCTTTTTTAATTTTATTAAATTTCTTAAACATTTTTTTCTCGTTTACTTGGAAAATGAAAACGCATTTTATTAGCATTATGTCTTCATGAAATTTCTAGATGTAATTTTAACAAATTTTTAATTTCTATGAGATAGTAATTTTTCATATGTTTGAAAAAACAATGTAAATTATTGTACTTACTGCTTGTACCGTATTAAATTTAAATGTATTGAATATCTTGTAGCTGCTTTTTCAACTGAAAAGTAATGTTATAAAATAATAATTAATCATAGTAAAATAATTCTCTAAGGAACTGTATCATTTGCTCTTCGGTACTTTTAAAGAGCTAATATTTAGTAAAGTGGCAACTTCATTAGAGCCTGATTACAAGACTCCAACCTGATAATCTATTGGTTAGTGCTGTTGCCTTCCGTTCAACAGTTCGTGGGTTCGAATCCCATCTTGGGTATGGATTTTTGTAATGGTTCGGAATTCATTTTAAACCGTAGGTCTCGGTCTAATTAGCTCTCGTGTGCAAAAATAACCGTTGACATCAATCAAACAACCTGATTACAAGATGTAGTTTTTATTAATTTAAGTAATTAATTTAAATTGTTGAAAGCAAAGAAACTATTCAATCAACACGTGTTTTAATTGTTGAGTATAAAATGAAGCAGTTTTCTGCATCTAGGATTGTGTACACTATTCTTACCATCTATTTGAAAACTAGCAATTTCCAGAATATTTTTTGCTATTTTAATTTTTTTACTGGTTTCTCTTTTTTTGGTTATGTTTGTAATTTTAAATCAAAACCACTGTCAACTTTTAGTTGGTTTGCAGTCTTCAAAACCTATTTGCTACAACTATTATTTACTGTTTCTGGTACATTAATGTGGTCTTTGATTCAACTGTAAGTAAATTCGAATCCCACGTCCGGCTCGGATGATTGTATGATTCGAATCTACTTTAAGTTTTAGGTTGTGGTAAAGGTATAAAAATAACCGTTGAACAACAAAGTAATCAAATTAACTAAATCTGGAATATTAATTTATGAAGATTAGCTGACGAATTATACTCGTCAAATGTTTTCAGGAATGTTTTTTATCTCAACTTAATATACTGAAATAATAGTTTCTCTTTTTTTAAATAAATTAGTTAATGTTCTATTCAAATAGGTGATAATTTTTGCAGACGTCAATAAAACTTGTCAACAATATTTATAAAATGGCAATGAGGGCTTTATTAAAGTCCCACTGAGTTCTAATTGGAAGGTCTAAAGTACGATTCTAGCCACTCTTTAGCAATGGTTAGATTCATAGGATTTGTTTGTAGTATTTATTTTTTGCACGTGGAATATAATTTAGACTGTTTAAATAGCATTCTTTGTCATCAGAATATTTTTGATCGATCAGTTTCGAATCCATGATTTAACTAAAATGCAGCTCTGACCACTTAAAACGCTAGTTTACAGAGCATGGAATATATAGAAGATATATACATTTTTGTGTGTGTTTTGCACTTTTGTATACCATTGTCTTCCTGCTGAGCAAGCTGTACAACGGCTAAAGTTCTAGCCTTCTTTAGTTTATGAGTTTGATTATAGCTTCGCCGTGGACATTTATACTGTAAATCCTTGAAAAGGAATCCGCTTGTGTGAGCATTATTGATAGATCAATTGATAAGACAATCTTAGGTCCATAGACGTTTCACTTATATCCAGAAATTAGTGGTTTTTATGCTTGACCAGTCAATGACGATCGATGATGAAGTTTATGAACTTTAAAATTTATGCAGAGCCCATTGCTTCTTAGTTTATGCCAATCTAACTGCCAAACGATTATCGCTATAACCTTTGGTTCAATATTTTATGGATTCGATATCCCCTTGAGACTTGAATGTTTGTGGTTCGGAATCCACGACCAATTTTAGGCTTCGATGCCATTAGATTTGGTATGCAAGAAATTGCCTCTAATCGACAAGCAAATGAATCTCCGTCTTTGTGTGGTGGCGTGCAGAAAAAGGAACCAGCTCATCTGTTGCCTTGGTCAATTTATTATGGTTCAGAATGAAGAGATTGCGTTGTTTTATGACTCCATAAGTAAAAAATGGATGGCCGATCGCATGTTGCAATCCATCCTTTTTTAACTTTTTTACATATTTTTATATAGACAACTGTTCTAAAACTTTGTTCGCTTTAAATGCATGGGAGTTGATTTGTCACTTTATGTCATTTTTGGCCTGCCAGAATTATTTAGACCAAGACCTACACTTAAAGTGAGTTCCGAACCATTAAAAACATCCATGCTCGACGTTGAATCGAACCCATGAAATGTTAAACTGAATGGTAGAATGCTAACTATATATATATATATATGAGTGTGTGTCACGTGATGTGTAACCATCAAAATATTTTACTACTTTCGAGAAAGTCACATTTGAAAGCGTACGTTTCAATCCGTGATTTGGAAATTTGTATAATTGTTTAAATATGATACAACCCTGTATTTAGATTTTAAGGGTAAAATTCATTTATAGTATTGTCTATAAAAAGTAGTTTTTTTCTATAGTATGCAATAAAACCCTGCCGATTTCCAAGAGCTGGCTATGTATTTTACTCCTCATACAAATGCATTTTTGCGGATGTTTTTCGGAAATGTCTGATTGAACAGGTGTCGGCGCTCTGTGTGGTTGCATATTCAAAAGAGGGGTGGAGTGATTGGGAGGGCTTTCACGGTGACTGTTGAGGCTTGAAACAGCGCAGCTGTTTCAAGAGCATACCTCTCGTCTACTTTCTCTTTGTTTTCGAAATCTCATCGACTGCCGCATTTCAATGAGATGAGTGGATTCCTACGACGAATCGTTCGATGTCAACTGTCATGATTTCTGAATTTTTTTAAAGTTGAATATGATTACAGTGAATATTTTATTAATTTAACTATGGAAAATTTATGTATCGCTAATAACAATTTTCCTATTTATATTTCGAAAATTGAATTCATAAATAGACATTATTCATTTTTATCACATTTTGATAATTGATATTTTTGAATGAAGGAAATATAAATATTTCTCTTTAAAAGAAATTGAATTCACATAATGATTGAATATAATTTCCATATGCACATTTCGAAACTTAAATTTATACAGAGATAGTGGAAAACAAAACTTTTTCTTATTTATATATTTCTTCAAAAATTTATGTGGAACACGTGCTGATCACATATCTTACATTTCCGAAATTTAATTTATATTGGATAGGGAAAGATATAGATAGGGACATAGGGAAAGAAATTAAATTTAAAATTTATGTGCAGTAAAACACAGAACTTGCCATGCCCTTGTCGCAGGACATTGCTCTTTGGAGCATAAGGTACCGATTTCGAATTCATTCGTTGTTAAACAATTAGAGAAGTTGCGATTTTGCCTTCTGATGTTTATTTAGGTGGCTGCTTGGGATTTTCCAAGGTTTTCCCCCTTGTTACACGGGAATACAGCCCAGTGGATTCTAAAATGTCTTACAACGGTCTTCAATTGTGTGTGTTACGGAAGCACAAGTTAGTGTCAAAGCAAAATAAAATAGCTTGTTAAAACATTTTCCGGGAGAAAAGTACTTCTATAAATGATTTTCCTGAATTGAATAGAGGAATGAGTCTGTTAGCAGTTGTAGCTCTTAACTTCTAGTGCACTAAATGCACTAGTAATTCTATTTCGCACAAAATGAAGTCTCGTGTATTGATTAGCTGTTCAATTATTGAACTCTTGAAAAATTTTTTTTAGTTGTGAAATTATTCAGTAGTAAAGTCAGAACTCCTTTCTTCCGTTTTGTAATAAATCTCTGATCGTCAGCATATTAGGACAAGCGTGAACACGTACTCTGCAACAAGCAGAGCAATGTTTTTCAAAAGTTAAAGAAAATAATTAGTACCTTTATTTTTTTTAAAATTTCTGCGAGAATGAAGGGAAAAATGAAAAAATATAAAATATATAAAAGGAGAAATAAATCGGATTAAGTAGATAGTTGGGTTTTTCTCGCAGAAGGTTTTGTATAAATGACAAAAAGAAACTCACATTTTTGTCTTAGGACTGGAGAAAATCCGGAACACAATGTCGCATTGCTACGTAATCAACTTTATTGGGACTTTAGATCTGCGTTAAATACTGTGTAAATTAATTACGTACCCTGACGTCAAAATTTCGACAAAAAGCAATTTTGAGTTGGCCAGAGACCAGCTTTCTGGTATAAGCTTCATCATCCCATTTTCTACAGCTTTTCTCGTTGCATCCTGGGACAAAAAGTCGACAACCCAAGGAATAAGATTTTACCTAGATTTTCTACGAAATCTACCTAAGCCTACTATGACTTCAGTTCCATTTCTTAAGATCACCTATGAAGCCTGACTCCTTAACAATGTTGAGGTATATTCTGGAATCAGAAGACAAGACTCGGTCTATCATCCCCATAGTTAGCATTTATATACATCACAACTGTTTTACGTGCCCTGAACGCAGTTAGTAAACCCGAAACATTTCGGCCTAGGTCGGGTATAAAACTTGCAATTCTTCCCCAACCAAAACTGCCTATTTACCAATCATGCCAACACGACCTAATGTCACATCATAGAAATGTATGGAATAATAAATAAAATGTTCCAATACGCAAACATATAAATTACATATAAAGTATTTTATTGAAATATTTTATAATCGAAATCAGTAGAAAAAACTTTATCGTGGATACTAAACAATTTGCGGAAATATTTCTGTGGTAAAAACTGATTTGTTCTTTATGGCAAATATTTAATCTTTTGTCTGAAAAAATAAGTCATTGGAGAAACTCAATTCTTAGTTGCATTTCTATTAATCTTCAATTGAAGAAACACCAAAGTGGATTCTCTCTCTCTGAATTCGAAGAAACGCTTTTAACTTCGAGAATCTCTCCCGAAAAAAATTTATGCCTCCTATCTAGAATATTTCTTAGCTATTGAACTTCAAAAGCAATTGCAGTTTCTATTTTATAGCTACCCATAATCTTATAGCTAGGGAAGTGTCCAGTGCAATTTTCTAAAATGCTTTCGAACAGTTATTGTTCTGGGATGGAATAATAGAAAAAGATAAGATGTTTTGAAGGAGAAAAAAAAAGTTCAATCTTTTATAAAAGCAGAATGAAAATAAAGAATGTTGGCTTGTATATAACAAAGATCATACGTCAAAAACGCCATATCGATGTATTTTTGGGGGGAGAGAGTTTTGGCTGGTTCTCTTTTATATTTTTCATAAATTGAACCCTTTCGAATTTATCTCCACCTGCGCGGTTTTAAATTGACCGCAAAAAAGAAAACGATAATTCATACTCCAGCATCCAATTCAGAGCTATAAAAACGAAAATAAGTTTGAAATTCTGCAGACGATCTTTGGGGAAATCGCGAGAAATAGCACGTTTGGAACGTTATATATGAAGTTTTCCTAACAGTATCTTTTAGTTTATTTCTGTAATATATATTTCTTATAAACGGAAGTTAGGGTTAAAGAAAAAGTAGTAAAAAATAAATGAGGCGCATTGGCGAAATATTAGTATTCTAAATTTCTAATTTATTATTCCGTTAGCGTCATAGGTTATCGTCTTAATGGCTCGATTCTGAATTGCAGTTAAAAACGAGGTGCAATATTTCTAGAGCCTTTTGAAGTAAACACATAATTTGTCCGCGCCTTCCTTTGATCCTAAATTACGCCCGCTTATAGCCTTCCGAAGATGCTCCCTAATGTATGGCTTATACTTTACAGATTCTGGCATTCCTTTGTCTAGAAATTTCGAGAATGCTTGATTTTGGGGAAATTTTCCGAACTGTTGTGTCCGCGTTATGCATCATCTGCTATGTCAGTTTAAAAAGATTTATTAGGAAGTTTCTGGTCAAGCAATTAAAGTAATTAAATTCCTTTGTAGGTCAATAAGTAAGGTTTTGACAGAATAGATTTTGTGCGATTAATATTGAATAAAATATCATTCGACTAAGTTTACATGTTCTGACCCATTTTGATATTTAATACTTCTTAAAATGATATATGAATGTAAGCAAGCCTAACAATTTCTTTTCAAAGGACAGTTATAACAGTAAGTTTCCATAAATAATTTCATTGAGCTGGCAACAAAAGGGTTAGTTCTCTATTCAGTTTGATAGTTCGTGGGTTCGAGTCTCTTCTCTAACGTAGGTGTTTGTATTTATTAGAAATTAACTTTAAACTATAGCTTCTAGTCTCTACCCGAACTAGAAACATAATAGTTGATGCTTTGGCTTTTGGTTCTACAGCTCATAGGTTCGAATCTCACCTTGGCCAGGGATGTTCAATGATTTAAAATCCCTTTAAATGACAGTAGGTCCCAGTGTAAAAAATGCTCGCAGGTGTTGAAAAAATTGTTTTCGTGATTACATTTTTGTATAAAAAATGATTTTTTTAGGGAAAAACCAACCAACCGACCTAGATGTTGTTCTTTTCCTGGATTGTTTTTCATTTAGTAAATATCGTTTGTGTATGTTACTAATTAAATTGTTCTTTTCGTTTGAATATTTTTATTTTATGAAAGCATTGACCATTTCACAAGGAAATTGGATTGTGATCAATTTCTTGATCTCCAAGATCTAAGTGAGCACTTGATAAATGCTGCTACGGGATATTTTTCTTGTAAGATTTTTGAAGGAGATCACTTGGAGAACTGTCGAGTACTGTCTATCTAAAGGCCAGATGAACAAAACAGGATCGACTACCGTCTTCCTATTCTAAATGTGACAAAGTAAAATAGTGCAAAATGTGAGAAAGTGGAAATTCATTGGCATAGATCACGAAACGTTTTTTAATCTGTCGACATTTATCAAAATTTAATAATGATTTAATTAATATTAAAATAAACATTGATGTGCTTAACTTTTTAAGGAAAAGTTATCTAAGTGTGGAAACTATATATTCGGCATATTATTTGGGAAATGTGATACTGAATGAAATATGTAAATGTGATACAGTCAAAAGGCCGAAATTGATTTCATTGCTCAAATGACCTACGAATGGTCGTTGATCACGCATTCATTCAGTTGAGAATGTGCTGTGGTAACATTTCTGTATGCTTAACTCTTTGATTACTGAATTATTTCAGACTGCGTATTGTATTGAAGTTAGCAGATGAGAGGAGTCTCACTTGTCAAATGTACCCAAAGGATTAAATTAATGTTATTTATGTATTCTTGGATTTGTATAAAATCGAGTGAATGCAAATCAATAATTAAGAAATTGGTAAATTAATCATGAAAAATTTTTTAAACTAGTTCTAAAACGGTTTAAAATATTAGTTGAATTAAAAATAATTTAATGTTTATTTTTTTTATAAATAATCAACTTTTGATACAGTCACGCAATCAACAAATGGACTGATAAAACAACTTTTGAATGTAATAATATTGAAGTCACTTACTTGCGCATTTCAAAAAAAAAAAAAAAAAAAAAAAAAAAAAAAAAAGGTTGTAATCATTTGTTAACGGAGCAAATCGGTTAATATTCAGATCAGTTAAATAAATTGCGATGAACGCTTTTCAAGTTTTGTAGTAATAGAAATATAATATTGCAGCCGAAATGTTTCATTGTTGTAGAAATAAGCTTGGATATTTTTCAAATCAATACCGATTTAGTATGGGAAATGTTACGTCCTCAAAGGAGAAATTCAAAATTAATTATAAATTGAAGTCAACTATATTACGGAGCCAAAGTCGTTCGTTAAATATTAAATTTAAATGCTACTTTCCTGTTTTTGTAATTTCAAAGTGGAATTTTAATTATTACAACTTTGTATCTCCATCGCGTCGTATTAATTTCGAATTTCTATTCAGAAAAAACTCGAGGAAAAGTTCATCGATTTTTTTTTTATCTCGAAAACAATGTAAACTTTTTTTTGATAAGTAACACTGATAAAAATTGGAATTCTTGGAATATATTTTATCGTCATGGAATACAATGGGTATCGAAACGGCAAACGTTTCATATCCTCGATTAACCCTCACTTTTAGACGCCAGGATGAGTGATAAGAAGAAAGATATCGTTTGGAAAGACTGATATTAAGCATAGCATTGGGAGCGTGTTCACGATATTTTTTTAAAATATTTTTTCAAGAATTTATATATAATAAAAAACGGTAGAATATCATGGGATTTGATTCAATAAGTCTTGTGTTACTGAAATGGAAATCGCTTGCAACACTATTGAAAATTATTTATCACATCTTCTCATATTTTTCTTAAAAATAAATCGATTTTATTCTTTTAAATTTTAATTAATCGTGAAATCAAGATTCTGTAGTTCAAAGTAGCAGTTAAAATGATAACGCTGTGACCTAATGTGGTAAATTGGCAACCGAATGCTTAGCGACCTCGCCTTCGATTCAACAGTTAATGAGTTTGAATCCCACTTTGGGAATGGATATTTGTGGTAGTTATATGTGGATTCACTTTTTAAACAGTAGATCCTAATCCCACTAGCCCTCGTGTGCAAAAAATGACCCTTGAGTGACAAACCAATTCTAGACCTACAATTCAACAGTTTATACGCTTGAATCCCACCATGAGGATAGTTATTTGTCATGTCTTTGGAATCTTAACCATAATTCCTGGTTTCGTTAGCTAGGTATTGTGATTCTTGCTGCTGACAAAGAAGACATTGACAAGAATGATGGACAAAATGGGATAAAAAAGCTAAAGCAGTCCTTGTGGTTAATATTTTAATATATTTTTAATTTGAAGTAAAAAAGAATCTTAAATATTTCATATAATGAATCCAAAATGAATCATTACAATCTTTATTTATATTTATAAGTTAATCAATTATAGAATAAAGATTTTGACAATAACTTTCTGCAATAAAAAAAAATCGAAAATTTTTCTAAAAAATATATATTTAAATATAGTCAATATAATAAAATGAGATTGCTCGCAAATATTTTATTTATAATTAATTTCCATAAAAATGGGGTGGAAAGAATGAAGGGGAAATATAAGTTAAGTATTATCTTCCCTGCAATACGCTTGCATGCAAGAGGAAAACACTTTTACGGGTGTGATCTGATTGACAGAAAATTAAAAATGGAATTCACAATAACTCAGTAAAATTAATTTTTAACAAACTTCATGATATAAATTTTAATAAAATTTATTTCCCTTAAAATTTTCATCCACTGAATTTGACATTCAGTCAATGCCCAATGTTAGAGGTGTTTCATGAATAGTAAATTTTGCTCTAAAATAAAAATATTTTGCAAGCGATTTTTATTGTCATACTCATAATTCTGGAGGGTTGGTAAAGAATTTTAGTTTTGCGACGGCAAACTGGGCTTATTCATAATTAAAATAATGGATTCTGCTTTTTAGATAATCTGTGTACTAAGAGAAACTCTTGCTTTTGTTGCAGCATACGCCCAATCGTCCGGAGCTTATCTAGCTCCTGCTGCTGGGGACAAATCTTCCAACTCCTTTCCCCTTGTAAAGCGTATCCTTTACTCAATTGAATGTGGCACTGTTTTCGGGAACGGTTCCAACAGTCCCTGGGTAGGGATCAAGCTTCCCTCGCATCTTGTCGGGGGGTGGAAAGGCCTGCCATTTCAGTTGAACGATTGAGCCAATCTTGGAGTATGCAATCCGGCACCGGCAAATGGGGTGCCTAACTGGATCATCTGTCCTGCCCCACCGCCGGATGTGTCTAGACGCCGGAGATTTATAAATAAGGGAGGTAATATCCTCGAAAGCAATTAGAGACACCTCGGATTTATCTTCTGGTTAATTATTTGGCGGGGGGATTAGAAAGGAAATTATTGCTGCGATTATCTTGGCATTAAGAGCAATTCGAAATTATTTTTATTTGGCGTCAATAAAATGATTTCTTTTTTTAAATTTCTGTTTGTGAAACACTAGCTTCGATATTTTTCTCTGTATTTAAATGTGTCTTAGGGTATTTGAGACTGTATGGTGGACATCATAACGACCTATAGCTGTTAAAAAGCATACTAGTTTGTGTTTGCTATCAGAGAGAATTTTGCATAGTGAGCTGCAAGGGAGGTAACCTGGGAAACTCCCAGCACTCACTTCTACAAAAGTGCATACAGAAAACAATAAAATACTCATCTTTAATTCAGCAATGACTAAGATCAACATGAGAGTTTAATTTTGAAGAGAACTGACCTGTGTAAGGCATGGTGAGCCTTATAGGAGACTGTTAATCTGAATCCTGAATGGGTTTTTTTTCTGACCAATCTACTCTATAAATGGTGAGTCAGTAATTATTAAATGAAAGAATTATTTAGGCCATGGGTCAATACTTAACCAGTCAGATGGGGGGAAAAATCATTTTTTTTCAAAGTTTGAAATTTATAATGCCACAAAATTTCAAAACTCTTTCTATATATGTTAAAATTGAACCAACCCTACAATACAATTTCAAAAGTACTTTTTAAATGTGGTACAATAATACAGCAGACATTTCAAACATTTATAAATTTTATCTGTTTTTCACCTTTATGTAATAATTAGTAACAAAGATTACATATCAAAGATGAAAATTATTATATTACTTATTAGAACAATAAGTAATAAAAATATTTCACGAATCAACCTCTACAAATGCTTTTAGTATCCATGTATTACGATTTCGTCCAGTGAGTTTTAAATCGTTTGATAGAATTGGGATCTATGTCGAAACTATTATTTTTTCAGCATAAGAAATGCCTGTTTCAGACGATATCTGAAACCAGTTGTTTTATGTGTTTCGGCGAAATTCAATAAAAAGTAGATTACCATTCCTCCGCTTCGACCACCCCCATAAGAAAACGTCTCGTTTACTGTGTCATTATTTCACTTTATGCTGGGGAATACAAATGCCTGCGATAACAATCATTCCGAGTGATGCGGTTTGGAATTTTTCTTTTCTCAGATTGCTTTTGAAATATTAGCATGATTTAAAGTTTTTCCTTTCCCAATAATATGGCTCACATGCTTTTGAAATTTATCGTCTGCATCTTTACGTTTTGTTTTCAGCTTTCTTTGAGGGTGCTTTTATGATTTTTGTTTGTGGAGAGAACCCTTTTATTTGTTTTCTTTTTCACTTGCGGTTCTCGAAATTTTGAGTCATCTAGTTTATTACCTGTTTTATGAAATTTCTTTGTGTACTTGAGTTAAAAGGAAAGTGGATTTTATTTTCGAACGTTGCTTTGCTTATGGTCTTTCTCCTTCAAGAGACTGGCATAATACCTTGAATGGTATTTATTTATAATATCATAAATTTTCTTGACATGAAATAAAAGTTGAAAACTTTTTGCGTTAAGTTCTTAATGTTCGTAGCGTCTACATGCTTTAAACGTGAATCTGAATCAAAAGCTTTAGGCTTAAAATTTATTGACGGACGATTCCTCCATTTCAGTATTCTGTATACAAAAACACTGGTGAATTTCTATGAATTTAAAGTTTACCTAATCATTGAATTCATTCAGCACAACAGACATTGTAACGTCCAAAAGTTGAATGACTTCTGAACATCCAGCTCCTATATAATTGCATTATGCGCTGGACACTTTACAGTCTGTATTCACTTGTCGCCATGCCAAACAGGCAACTGAATAGTTAGCACTCTTGGGTTCGAATCCCAACCTGGGCATGGATATTTGAAATGATTAGGAATCTATTTTAAAATTTAAAATAATTAATTAATTACTTGTTGCGTTGAAAAAAAGAAAACCAGCAAAACTTCCAAGCACCTAAAAGGGCAGACAAAATAGAAACGTAACAGGCATTTTCACTGTTGAACATTAGCTAGGACGTAACATTAAACATTAACGACTCATCAAGTTGGCAGTTGAATGGTTAGTGGTCTGGCTCTTCAATTGAAAAGCTCGATGATGGATTCCCATCCCGGGCATGGATATTTGTAATAGTAATGGTTTGGAGTCCACTTTAAACTGTAGGTTCTAGTGTAATGAGACCTCGTATATAAAAGAGCGTTGAAAAACAAATTTAGCCTATGCTTCTTCAGTTCATAGGTTCGATTCTCATTTCAGTGTTGCTGTTTGTAGTGGCTCAAAATCTAATTAGATTGTAAGGTATTGCTTTAAATAAGTAAGTCTCACTCTAATTAGCCGTCGCATACAAAACAATAAATATTCCAATTTAAAAAAAATTCCCCCCCCCTTTTTTTTTTTAAAAAAAAAACTTTGAATGGGATTGAACCTGAGACTATTTCTACACCGACGAACTCGTCGAACGAACGTTAGTGTTCTAATATTCGGTTCAATAGTACAATTACCAAAATTGGGGTTTGATGTTTGCATGAGTTCCGAATTAAGTTTAGTTTACATGATCCGGTATAATTTGTGTTTGTGTGCAAAAATTGACCGTTGAGCGACAAACGAATGAACATTTCTTTGTCTTTTGCAGCTAGTAATATCAAAACTGATGCAAATATTTTCGATTTTACTGCAACAATGTATCGTTTACTTTTGAGATATGCAAGAATAAATCTTTCCTAGAGGGTACTCACTTTCCCTGCCTGCTTATGTTTTAATCGAAGGTGGGCAATTAAGGCAAGCCATCTTAATCCTCCGTTTCCTCAGTAATGGGCCCCCAACTCATCAGAAACTTCTGACGAGTAGTTATTGCCTCGGCCGCCCTTAACTAACACTTATCCATTATTGCTATTATGGGATTGCTTCCCAATCCTGGAATGGCTTCACTTTCGTCAATTGTTTCCCCTCCCAGAATCTAAATCGCGAGCATGAAGTTGGGAAGGAGAGGAGCCCAACAAAATCCCCTCTTGTAGGAAACTTTTTTCCCACTCTGGAGGTGGGGCGTCACGTTGCTGTGCGGGTCACGCGTTCCCAATAAATTCCCCATTAGGGCAGGGAACAGCCGGAATTATGTTTGTGGTATGAACGCGTGTAGCTCTCGAAGGGGTCAAGGGCGCCACCTGACGGACTAATCGCCAACTGTAGCCTAAATTGTTTTGGGAAAATACTATGTTTTTCTCTTCTGAAATTTTATAGATCTTTCTTTTGATCTCTGGGGTCCGTGTTCATGTGGAAATGTTCAATTATCTTTGCACATAAAAGTGCTTATTAAATTTTCAAGAATTGAAAGATCAACAGCAAATATTAAAAATAAAATTACTAAAAATTGCAGCTAGGTACGAAACGTGTAATATTTTTTAGAGCTAACTGAAATAGTTCGTGGGTTCGATTCCCACATAAGCTATAAGAGCTTGTAGTGTATCGGAAGATACTTTAGGTAAATTGTGAATCCAATTAGTCCGAAAGGGAAACAATAATTGACAACCAACTGAAACATCATTAAGTTTATTGTATTAATGTTTTGGTTAATTTTCTGTGGCAATATATTTTAGTTTAATTATTTGCGTGTGATATAAATATATATCCAAGTTTGAGTTCTTAATTAAAAGAGTAAAAGTTATAAGCGATCCCTTATAAAAATTCTTAATTTTTCCGAAAAATCTTATTTTTCAGTATATATTTCTTACATATTTTGACTACATAGATTTTTCTCTTGATACTAAAATTTTCTTGACATTTTCGATCTACTTTTCTGTCTGCTGGTTATCACCTAAAAGTTAGCGGGCTGACAGTTGAATGATTAATGCTTTAGTTATCCGATCAACAATTCGTAAGTTCAAGTCCCATGTCAGAATTGGATGTTTATATATAGTGGTTTAGAGTACATATTAAATGATAAGTTCTGTTTTGATTTGTACTTTTGTGTAAAAAAATTACTATTGAGCAACGAACCAATTAATTATCTAATAGGCTTCGTGACTTCAATTCAAACTTCCTTGTGAATCTTTAAATCTGCCGTTGATGCGTTCGATTCCCACTTGAAGAAGTTTATTTATACCGTATAAAATCCACTGAAAACTAAATCTCAATTGCATTTTCCTTTACGTGTATTAAGTTTTTATAGTGACAAACCAATGAATCTGAATGAACTAGGACAGATATCTTCATAAAAGTTTCCATCTTCGGTAGTTCATTCAACTTATCACTCGGGTGTGATCGTTTTAAGCTTGTGAATGAGAGCCCTTCAGTCTAAAGCTGTTGTAAGGCATCTTAAAAGCCTTTTGCAAACTGCTATCAGGGAGGACTTCATAGGTAGTTAGTTGCATTCTTATTACAAGGGGAATACTCCCAAGCATTTACGCCAATATACCTGCATGCAGAAGACAGAAACGTAATGTCCATTTCTTGCTGTTCAACATTGCTGATGGGATCGAACGAGAACCCATCAATTTGAAGACCATTTTTCTACCACTTGGCTACGTTGAGCGCAACCGCTGTGTGGTTGCTTGTAATGGTTTAGAATCGCTTTAATATTGGTTTTGTTTTAAAAAGTATACGCTATCACAAATAAGATATCTGAGGGAGAAACCAAGTTAAAATGAATCCAAATTCTCATTTGAGTTGTGCTAAATAACTTTAACTTTTCACAATTAACTTGTACAATATAAATTAAAAATGATTCGACGAATTTTTTGATGTTAAGCTAAAATGATATATAAGTTAAAATGAGCTTATAAATTTTATTCTAAGCAATGGATTTTGTGTCGATTAAATTTTACGAGTACCCTATATTAGTATCATAACCATAATACGATGCTTTAATATTTTCAAATTAGCTTTTTTTACGTACATGAATTCAAGATTTTATAATAAGCAAATTATATGATTTAGAAAAAGAATAAAAATAAATTTAATATAAACATCAAGCACTGAAACAAACATTTCTTAAACTCATTCCATGAATAAAATTATTTAATATCGTAGCGCTCATAAGTTGCGGTAAAAAGGCCCCACCAAGAGAGATTTAAAAAAAAAACTATAATAGGCAATGCAAGAAAAAGCTTTAGTATTGCTTTATCGTATGTGTAATTAAATGCTAGGCTGACTCGGCGGTTATAAAAGCTGCCGGACGCGCTTATTGGAAAAACTCCAAATTAAATTCCACCTCTTTTGATTCCACTGCTTAAAGTGCTCTGTTTTATGCGCAATCTTTTGTGTGTTATTGAAGTTTTTTTTTTTTTTTTCCTAAAATCAAATATGCAATCTTGATTTGGGCTTTTATTTATAGCTTTGCAGAATGTAAACTAATTGGAATTTTCAGTTGTATTTTAATTACAATGATTTCAGTTTTTTGGAAATGAGATTATTTCTAAGAAATTAAGGACCCTGAATTTAAAAATGGATGTTTTAGTTTAGTATTAGTTAAATATTTAACAATTTTGCTTGGAAGATTTTTGGTTAGTCTGCCCTACAACCTTTGTGCTAAATAAACTGCTATTTATATTTTTTAAATTGTTTTAAATAATTTAATAACAGGAATTTTCTTAAATAAACCTTATGAAGGAATTGAAATATTTTTGAAATAATAAATGTAATAAAGAGCATGCTTATATATACTTCAAATATGTTAAGTTTATTATTATTAGATACAAATTTTATTATTAGATACAAATTATTTTCATTTTACATTGCCAAAAATTCGAAGACTATAGAAATTTCGATGAATTTAAATATAAACAAATTTGAGATACATTTTGGAAAATAAAAAGACTCACTTTAAATACGATATTTCCATGCAATGAAATTATATTGAATTAATATGTTACAACTGAATAGGAAAATTTTAATTTCATAATCTAATCAGTGAATATATTACATAAAAAAGGCGAGTATTAAATAAACAATTTTACTATATTAGACTTCAAGTTTTTAAGTAATCTAATGATTTTTAAATAAATTCAGTAGTTTTGTACAGTTGAAATTAAGGAAAAAAGCACAATGATTCCAATTTCTAAATCAGTAATTTTGGAAATACTTAAATTCCTAAAATAGCAAATATTAAAACGGTATTAGTCTCGTAGTTTTTAATGACAGTAAACATTTGAATAATTACATTCTAAAATATCCGTCAAAATTAAATTTCTTAGTATTAAAAGGAAACCATTTTATATTAACATGATTTTTCCTTGTATTGACATTTAACAATTGCAAATAATTCTACTTTTAATCACGAAAAATGATTATTTCAATACTGCATTCAATAAAATGTTAACTTATTGAGTACTGGATTTTTGTTTGGAAATTTTGGCCTAACAAATTATAAAATGATCAATTAAAATAATTTCTATAAAAAAAAGTATTCTATAACTTCTAAATTATGTGTTTATGAACGAGTATTATCATTGTAATATAAAAAGCAAATCAAATTATATAATGCTTCAAATATGAAGATTTTGTTCGTTTGTCTTTTGCTATCTCAATGACTTACATTAAAACTTAGGAAACGAGAGGAAATTCCCTCGGAAAAGGGGAAAAATAGCGGATGCAAATTCCCTTTTTCTCTACTATCCTCGTTACAGTCCAGCAATCGTTTTCTCGAGAATTTCTATCTGGCAATCAGATAAATGATCTTTCCCTGGCATAACACTCTTTGGGCCATTTTCTGTCATCTCATCTGCTCGTTTAAGTAGGGCGCGCAAAGATAACACAAAGGGATAAACTACCCTAACGAGATGGAGGGTGGCAAAAAAATTGATTACAGCATAATTAATAAGAACGAAGAAATAAACTTATCTGAGAAAGTAATTCAGAAGATCGTTTCTATTTAAATGTCGTCTGCCTTCAGGGGGTGGTGAGAGACGTTATCTGATGAAAGAGATAAAATGTTGAAATAGTGACACAGAAGGAAAAAAATAAACTTTATACAAGCCTTGTCTCTTTAAATTGCTCTATAAAAATTTGATAATGTTAAGGATAAAAAATAGTTTTCTCTTAAGGATTAAATCAGTTTATTTAAATCTTTTGATAAATAGAATTATAATTAATGAGTTTTTGTTAAAATAAAAAAAGTTTTTTTCAGAAAAATCAATGTGGGTAATTATTTTGCTCGATAATTTATATTTAAAATTTAATTTTTGGACGAAATAAAAACAAAATACTTGCATTTTTCAATTTAGGTATAGGAAATAGAATTATCTTTATGTAATCTCCAGGAAACGGTTATCGTTACAAAATTTGATATCCAGCCAAACTGCTGAAGCTTCAGAAATAAAATTTGTATTGATTTCTTGGTTTATACAGTTTGAAAAAAATATAAAAGCTTCTTTAACATGAAGAGAATGGTTTCCGTACATATAAATGTTCAAGTTACTAAATTAAAAGTTTATATGCATAGTTTGAATTTCCAAATTTGTAACCTCAAATGTTTAATTACGCACATTTAATTTGTATTTATATATATTTGATTGTTCATTTTATTTTTTTATATTTTACGTATTTTATTAATAAACCAAGCTTTTGTGGGTTTATCTGCCAATTTGAAGTATGCTCTTTCTTTGGGAGAAAAAATTCAATTTAGAAAACTATTTTTTTAACAGCTTTTTCTATTTATAAAGCTTTGTTTTGAGCTTTTTTTTTTTTGCGCCATAAATCGAAGTGTTGTGTTAAATCTAGCTGTAAACAAACTGAATGAAGTGTATGCTTCAAAATTCCTCGCTAGTTACGAAGTTTATAAATTATGAACCGAGACTCCTTTCATCCACATTCCACTTCATTTCCTATCGGCGGAGTAATGAAAGAGACGCTGGCACAAATGTAGCCATGGGCAAAATATACTTTTTAAAATATTGAAAAAATATAGTAAATATAAATAAAAGTATGTGGGAATATAAAATTAAATAGGATCTGATGTCATAAGCCTTTTCCCTATGCACTCTCCGTGGTTACGCATTGATAATTCTGATATAATGAATTGAAGCGTGGTTCTTCTCCTTCTTGAAGCGAAAAAAATTCCGTGGGGGTATGTTACATTGCGGCATAAACAGCTTTACAGGGGGTTCAATTCAAAGTTCGTTAAGGTTTATAAAATGAATGACAAACTAGGTCATCAAAATTTCGAAATGGAACTGCTTTTGTTTTAAATGAACCGGAACCGATATCTTCGATATAACTTTCCTTTTTATTCCATGTTGCCATTTCAATTTCATCCCGGACAAAAATTTGGCGATCAAGAATAATAAGTTTTTTATATCTATAGATTCAGGATAATATAAATAAAATCAGTTTTCTGATAGTGTTCATTATAATTAATACATAACAGCTGATTTGAATTTCCTGTAAAAGTTATTGTACTGAGACGAGGTGATTCCTTTAAATGGCGAAACATTGTCCTCCGGAAATCTTCCCGCTTCAAGAAAAAAGCGTGGGATACTTTTCTTTTTTAAAACTGCTATTCACCAATAACTGCTTGAAATATACTCACATCTGATTCCTTCCTTCTGGATTTTTCTAATATAATTTTTTGTATAACGGTAGTTGCTAATTTTTTTTTTTCAATTTTTGAGTAAATATTGGTTTTGCGCATGTCTACACTTTCACTGATAGGAAATGCATTGGGGATATGGATGAAAAGAGTACTTAATTACTGTTTTCTATAAAAAGATATTCCAATTGTTCATCGCCTTTTCCGATTTGTTTTAGTGAATGGATATTAAGTAAATACTAAATATATCATTATTTTTCCAAATCATACGTTATTTCCACCAAAAGTAATGAACGCATTTTCATTTGAATTTACGACCTGTGCTTGGAGTATTGGTTACGTATAAGCGAAAACCGGGTAACTGAAGCGATGTAATATAAGATGATAAATGGGATGGAGAAAAAAATAATTCTAACATATAAATGAGGTTTTGTAGTTTCAATAATC
>JAPDSC010127134.1:17216-38386 GCA_026290005.1 Latrodectus geometricus
TGTGTGTGTGTGTGTGTGTGTGTGTGTGTGTGTGTGTGTGTGTGTGTTGAGATAAACTAGCATTTTCTTCTAAAGTATTTCTTGTCTTTAAATACTCAAAGAAAAATGCCTAATAACTAATAATGCTTACATATATCAACATAATTAAGTCCAAAAACATATAAATGGAGAAATAGTCTACTAGTCTATTCATTTTTCCTATTTTCATTTTTAAATTTACTTGTGTCAGTTGTATTTACATGTCGTAAGTGAGCAATCTCGGAAAACTGTCATCATCAAATTTTTAAGATTTACCAGGGTGTGCTATGAGAGAATTTTTATTAAAACTCCACATGTTTATGTGTCAATCATTTTTAACATTCTTTAATTATCAACCCAAATTTTATATATCATAATTGCAACTCAGTAACAATTTTAATAGATTAATCTTGGATATTATTTAAGTCAAAGAGAAATCAATAGAGTAAACATTAAAATATTTGGGACATTTTAAAAATTTTTGCTATTTTAGTGAGTTTGAGTTTTGAAAACGTGATGCAATGAAGATCAAGAGAAAAACTAAAAAAATAAATAGCAAGATTCTACAAAATAAAGACAAAAACTCCTATTTCTTTAAGAGTAATAATATTCATTTTGATTAACTTGGTATTAATTTAGTATGAATTTAATATTATATATAATGTAATAAATTTCAAGATCTAATTGTATTAAAAAATTACTGATCAAGAGTAACTGATGAACCTAAACTTTTAATCAATATAATTCTGAAATGCATATGATTAAATAGAGGATCCAACTCAATTAAAATTAATCATTAAAACATATTCTAAATTATATTTAAAATAAGATATCAAATAAAACTTAAATCCTCTTCATTTTGGCAATTTCCATAAAATTTTGTCAGCAAATATTTTAATTAATTTACTCGAAAGACTGCCGTCGACATTGCCATCCGACTAAAACTTTATACTATTTAATTTTCCAGTTCGATGGATTGTAATTACAGTTTTTCTTACTTTATCTTACATAAGCTTTCATATATTTTGGCAATAAATGAGTAAAGTTTTGATAATATTTTCTTAATGAGGAAAATTTTAATTAAAATCATTATTTCTTAGAAATTAAGTAATGAAGCAATCAATGATTAAATATTTTGAGATTTATATATTGTAAAATTAGTAATTAAAGGCTTATCGCATACAAGTTTATTAAAATTTTCAATTAGAAATAATTAATTATTGCTATAATGAAAGTTATATATTAAAGAATATAATGAAAGCTATAATTAAAGAATAAATTTCTAAAGGCATTGTTTTAAACATAATTTCTTTCAATCACAAGAAGCAATGAAGCAACTAAACCCTACTTTGGACTTTAAAAGAGAAATAAAAATTTGAAAATATCCTTATATTGATTTCATTATATCTGTAAACGCAATTCATACAAAATGGAAATTTTTTACACATTTGTATATATTTGTAGCACTTTATGATTACTATATATAAATATATATATTAATTTCCTTGATATTTCTGAACATTATTTACTCTATTATTGATGTAATTTTTCATCAGCTCAGTAAATATGGGCATTTAGAGCATATGTTATTGAAACATGACCTGTTTTTTCGACTTATAATCAATAACTTGAAACTTCATTGTTTCAAGTATTCTATTAACTGCTTCCTTCTGTTAAAGTATTATAACAATAAGTACTGTTCAAGTATTTTAATTACTGTATTTTGGTACAAGTAGTACTGAAACTTCACTGTTTTAAAGATTACTTGAAACTGCTTTAAGTAATACTTAAAAAAGTACGTGAAACAGCTTCAGATATTACGGAATAATGATTAAAAATCATTATTGTATTCTTTATGATTACAAATTTGTTTTTTTATAAGTACCAAAAATTAGCACAATTTACACTTATTTTATTGAATATACCAGCACATATTAAAAAACTAGACAACATAAGCAAAATAAAGGAAATCTTGAAAATTATATTCTACAAGAATGTAAAGAAAAATGAACTGATGTAACATGAATATAAGGCATTACTTGTCATTTTCAGAATTTTTATGAAAGATATTCTTTTCATTTACAATAAGTGTGTAAAATTACATTTTTTTTAAATTTCTTATTTTAACACAGATGTAAGAATAGGTGATGACAAATACTGAAGATTAGTTTAATTATTAACTAAAATACTTCTTTAATATTTTAATAATTCTACATAAATGAAATCGTGATAAGTGTGTTTTTCCTTAGATGAGCAAGACTTGTAAAATTTTTAATAGAAGTTTTGATCCTAAAACGTTAAAAATTCATTGATAGTAAAAAATGCACATATAAAGTCACGTCTTTAATCATGCATTTAGCCATAATCATATGGGTACCTCGAGTTTCTTATTCATCTCATATAAATAAAAATCTCATCTAATGTAAGCACATGTGAAGAAAATATGGTAAACTTATTTTGTAATAAATTCAATTATTGTAATAGGCAGCTAAAAGCTGGATTTTGTTATACATTTTAAGGAAAACTAAAACTTAATGTTTAAAATAATGCAAAAATAATCATTATGTATTTTTTCAAGAAATTCAATTAAATTCTCCTTATATTTTTAAATTAGGAAATTCAAATTATTGTTTCCTTATAAATCTACAAATAAAATACAAAGAAATCTAACTAAAAATAATAGTCTATATTTTTATATATCAAATTATATTTATTAATATTTATAAATATTACATGATAGATACTATGCACTAATACTTATGTCTGAGATCTGAATTATCATCAAATCATACTTTAAAACCAAGCTTTTGTTTCCATATTAATCATTTTATTCTTTAATTTATTTTAAATTGAAAATCATACGCACAATTAATTTTTACTCTTGTATTTAATTTCATAATGACTTGTTTCATGACAGAGATAAAAAAATGAAGCATGTTATAAGAAATTTATAAATTGCTTATCGTTGAAATCATGTTTTAATTCCCATTTTAAGAATGAAAATTAATTTATTTAAAATATTCAGCTAGTCACTAACTGAACCCTAAAATATTTGGCAAATTGCTTTAAGAGATGTCAATTGATATATATTTCCAGATTAGATACAAATATATTTACAGGTATACTAGAAACATTTATATTAATTAATACTTAATATCGATTTTATATTAGAATTTACGTTTATATATTGCCTTATCTTTTAACATTACCTAATTTTAAATATTGCAGTAGTTCATGTAAGGCACTTTTTTTAGAACATACTAAATAGGAGTTTTGTACAATAGTATATCCGAGAATATAAATCCATTTGAACGTCTAATGTATCTTTGAAAACAAAAGAACAATAAATTCTAATATATAAAAAAATTGGTCAAGTTTCTGTTTTTATGAAAAATAAAAGGGATTATTTGTTATTTTTTTATCGAAGAAATATATTTTGAATAATGAATAATTATATTTATAGTTTGTAAAGTTACATAAAGTTTACACCAAACTAAAACTAAACTGAGGTAAGTCAAATGATTGGGAATTTAATATATTCAACACTATTTTCTCCACCGAATGTTAAAAGTTGCAACAGAAAGTTATTTTTCATTTAATGCATTTTGTTAACAGCAGATTCAAACAAATACAAATGATGCCTTTATGTCAAAACAGCTACTAGCTATTTCAATTAGGGCCTTTCAAAGTATGTATCCATAGCAACAATTTGGCACAATTCTAGTGATCTTAAAAGAAGTCTTACAATCGCTTAGAAAGGTAAAAATTATAATTTGTTGAAAAGGGTGAAATGAAGTGTTAAAGAAATACTAATGTTAGCTCTGATGTCGTAATAAATTGTTTGATTAGCTTTCTCATCAGTGGAATGCATTTGGTGGAAGATCTGCGTTCCAAGCAAAAACGCTTAGTACCTGGATATTGGTAGATTTATACATTCTTCTATTTTTATGAAAATTATTTTCTGATTTGTATACTTGATTTTATGAATCACTTTCCGTAAATTATTGACTCAAATTTATAGAATATTATTTAAGTATTTTTTGATGAATGGTGTATTTAATGAAAAGAAAATGAATCCAAAATATTCTCCTGAGCCAGTTAACTGTTTTTGGTTATTACAGTCTCTTTCAAGAATTGTTTCTATGGAACTAACTTTGGTTGATTTAACTATTTATGAGTTAAAATAGTTTTGGCAACATAGTTTAAGTTTATATTTTTCCCATATTTTAGTACCTCTGTCTCGCTGTGTTACTTGTTTTTAATTTTTAAGAACTGTTTATTTTTATTTCAGCATGAAATTTCATATTTTTATCTAAATCATATAGAAATTTAAAAAATTTGTTTCATTTTCAAAACTGACACATAATTTCTTTTTTTCATAACTTGGAAATAATTTTAGATAAGATTTGTTCATCATTCATTTTTTTTCTTTTATGAACGATTTTATTTTTTTATTTTTGTTATTCTTTTTTCTATTTTTATTTTTTGTTTGAATGGTTAACGCAAAATATGGCATTGTATAATAAATGCATTTGTAATGTTTCTTACTTATTTACTAAAGATCAATTCAGTGTATCAACTTTAAAAATATGGTGAGAATTAGTTAAACAGAAAATAAAGCGTAACTATTTGTTAGACATAAAATTTTATTTCTTCTTTCACATGTTATATAAATAGGGTTATAGTTTGTCAACATTGAATACAAGTGTATAAACATATCATTACGTTTAACAACGTGAAATAATTCAAAGTACATTTTTTTAATATTCACAATTAAATCCCCGCATCACTGAATATGATAAATGTATAAAACATTTTAGAGAAAAATGTCTTTTAAAAGAATAAAACAAAAAAATTTTTATTACATGAAATTATACATTTTTTTTTAAAAAAAAGTAATGATTCAATCAATTCTATATACGTATTTATTTTTATTTTTAGTTTCTTAACTGATATAATTTTTAATGTATGATTCATTTTTTCTATAGAAATTTATACATCATCTTATTTTGATTCGCTTGATATGTATTTACAAAAATTCAAGTAACTTGAAATTCTTTTTAAAAATCAAGTCAAAAAATATTGACACATTTTAATTCATCTTAAAGACAATTAAGTATTTTAAATTTTTTAGCTAATATAATTCGAGAAATATCTTAGTATATTAAAATAATACACATAAGTTTTCAATGAAATAATTCAAATAGGTATCTAATTTATAGATTCTAATAAAAAATTAAATAAAACTTAATATAAGCTATAACAAACAACAAAACACTCTAGTTTTAAGCAAAAAGATTCTTCTGTTTCCAGTTGAAAATTTAATTACTTAAATACAGTGATACGGGTTACTTTGTGTTTCTCCGGCAGGGTCTTTACTTTTAAGTTTGGTTACGGAAGCTTGACAAACATTTATATCAATATATCAAATATTCAAAGCTCATTAGCATACATTAAAATACAGACACTTTATTGAGTATCACATTAACCGCTTGCAATCATTTTACACAAAAATAGCCAACATTTACCAGAGTTCTTGATATAGAGAGGCATTACATAGAATTAATTAAATATAATATTATGAATTAATTACAAGGTTTATTTACATATAATTTTCATTTTTATTATATTAATGCTTTAAAAATATATACCAATTATAAAATATTTGAAGTAGCTAACAAAATCAATTTTTGTTTAGAAATTTATGAATGCAACTTTATTACTCATATGGAAATTTTAAAAAAAATATTTACATTTTCAGCCTAAAAAAAACTAAATTATTATAGAGTTAAAAACATTGATTTCATTTTACCAGTTATTTGTGTATGCAACAAAAAATAAATAAATTTTTAAGCTCTGTAAACCATAACAATTTAGCATATTTAGTAGACAAAATAATATTCTCTATGTACTCTACATTTATCTTATTATGAAGCACCATATAAATGCAAGATGTATAAAAATAGTTTGCTTGTACTTAGAAACAAGCCTGTTTTAATGGTAATAAGAGCTACAGTGTTTACATATTAATGAATATTTGTGTCTATAGAAAAAGAATCTTAACTCCAAAAATAATAAATACTTTCTAAATATTCTGATAATTGGCATATATAAAATACACAATCAGCTCTCTCTATTTTATAAGAACTCTAGTAGATATTAGGTCAAATTTCTAACCTAATTTTTTGCATATGATACAGTTATATGATATTTGCTGACATGTAACTAATAAATGTTTAAATAAAAACATTAACATACATCAAAAACGTACAATAAATAATTTACAGACAAATGAAATCAATTCTAAAACAGTCAAGTCAAACATTTATATCTATTACATTTAAAAAATTCATAAAATATAAGACATAAAATATTTGACACATAAATAAAACAATTCCTTTAGAAATTACTTTTAAAGGAAAAATATTATGACATTACATTTGAAACATATAATATAAATAAAATATATTTATAATCCCAAACTAGCTGGAATGTTGTGCTTTATGTAATATTTTAACTTAACATCTCAAATTATCATTTCTGCATGAAAAATAATAATATTAATAAAACAAATGTTATAAATGAAATTAATTAAAATATTTTACTGAAATTTAAAACATTTTAATTAGTTAAGTTAGATAGTAATAATTAAAAGAACAGATAAAGTACTTAAATGCTTTTATAGACATCATAAGTATATTAATGAATAACTCTATATTTCTTTATTTATCGTGGTGTTGAAAACAACAACAAGAAGCAATTTAATTTTTCAGATTTAAAATTTATATTTTGATTTTACTCAATATATATTCTCAATCATTCAATAATATATACAACCAATGGTTTTCCCCTCAATGCTCTTTAAATAAGGCCTTGCCATATGTTTATATAATTCCAAATGCAAATTTTATATTACTTCTTCGTTATCACAACAAATTAAAAAACAAATGAAATTAATACAAAAGTAAAATTAACTAATTATCATTTATTCTTTTTGATTCCAGGTATAAATTATGTAATTCAGATAACTATTTAAAATTACACATTGAAGTAGTATTTACATAAAAAAAATATCAATATATTTAATATTTCAAAAAATATTGATGAAAATTTGATTATTTTCATTTTGATCTACTGCGTTTCATGAGTAATTAAATAAGAAAAACTTTTATCGGAAAATATTGAGATAAAAATAATTTTTTCTCAATATTTACTTTTTTTATTACATACATTTATTAAAACAATTTTGAAATAATATTTTTAATAAACAAAAAATACTAAAACATAAAATAATTAGGAACAGAATCTATTTCCACAATATTCCTATATAAATTGTCCTTATTTATTTATTTTCATTTTTAATAAAAATGTTGATAATTTAAAAAACTATTGTCTTTCAGATAAATCTGGTTCCTTTTAAAAACTTTTTAACTAGAAATATTTTTTTGAAAATATAAAATTATTCTTTATGTCAAACATTTTCTTCAAATAAAATAAAATATGTCATAAAAAGGATACACAAATAACTTCGTACTTTACACAGTATTCTATAATTTTCCTTGTTAATATATAATTTTCCCTCAAATAACCAATTTGGAAAAATTGCAGGAACTTTCTAAATGACTATTAACCTTCAAATATTATCAAAAAAGTGATAATATTTGAAATTTACAATTTAATTTTCTTTAATGTAACATAATTTATGTGTAGTTATAATTTAAATCTTATCAAATTTTATTAAAAAAGTTTTACGTCAAGATGACATGAAATGCTTGTTATCTCTAATGATCACTAAATATGTAACTTGAATTTTTATTAATAAAAAAAATACATTGACACAATGTAGTATCAAAAATTATTAATTGAAGTAAATTCAACTGCAAGTTCAGTAGGGTTGTGAATCCGGCTTACGTTATTGAAATAGTTGGAGTATTATTAGAAACGTCAGATAATTCGGATAAACATACATTGTTCCTATTCTTTTTTATTCTATAATGTATAGATTCTCTTGACATAATCATCTCTTATTCATGCATTTAAGTTTTTTTGTATGAATTGGCTTTCAATAAATATTTTCGTGTTGAAAATATAATTTTATTTTATGAAAAGCAAACAAAAGCAAACAAATTAAAATTATTACCTTTTACGATTATGAATACTCTTTGTTGATTTACTTAAAATACCTGCCTAATTTTCAAGATTGATTTAAGCTTATTTCACTGTGTTTATTAAAAGTGCAGATGTTTGACAATATCCTGTTACTAATACACAAATAGACATAAATGAACATTAAAATAATTTTTACACATAAAAACACTACTAAATGTAATTAAATGGAATATTAACGATTAAATAAGGTCATATATAACTTAAATTATAATTATAAGTTAAAAACAAATTAATCACCTTTAACAAAAAATATGTTATTTTATGACAAAAATAAAACGAAACAATAAGATAATACAGGCTAAAACAGGCAGATATTGAATCAGAAACTATAAGAGATTTATAAAATTTGCAAAATGTTACGAAAGTTACAAAAGTAATTTTTCTATGCTCATATTTCTCTTTATATTGTATAATACAATTTTATTCCATTTCAAAAAATTGCATTAATAATTCTCTCACTTCTTTTTTTAATATTAAGCAAATTTGTTCTCTTAGCATTTCTTATTAAAAAATATTCTACTTTTCATTCTATTTCAAATTATATATTGGAGCTTCAAAATATTAATTAATAGGTGAGCATTCCTCTTTGATTGTTGGACATAGTAACATTAATTATTTATAAATAAAATCTTAATTTTATACAACTTCCCCCCATTTAATAACAAATAAATTTTGACTTATTTTATTTTAATTAGATTGGAAAATTTTAGTTCTTTTATCATGCTTATTTATTTATTTTAAAATGAAATATAGGTTATAATACTTTTCATAAATAAAAGAGCCATGCTGTTATTTTTCAGAAATATAATAACATTTTTCAGCGTCTATCCCACGAAGAAGTTTGCATAAAATACAATAAGAGAGGTCTTTTTCTTCAATTTTCTACAATGGAAAAAGTTCTCTTTAAAGTGCAGTGAAATCATTCCGTTGCATGAACCTCATTTTTTCAAATAATGATATATTTATGCTAATCTTATGCTAATGAAAATATTATCACGTAAATGAACGTTTTATGGAAAAATATGTAAACCAAATGTTAACACTAGAAATTTAGATTTTAAGTTATGGTTAGTACGAACTCTAGATACTACGTGGACACAAAATATTTTTCCATTCAATATACGAAAATCATGTTGGTCTTGTGATTATTGTTATGTTCTTAATGTTTACATTACTTATTTCTTATTTGGTAAAATGTATGTTATGTATATATATATATGTGTATATTTAAACGTTATTTATTGTTAAATCAACTCTTTTTTATTAGAATAGTTAAATGAAGTTGAAAATTTAAAGATTATACAAGAATTAATATTTGCATTGAGACAAACAATTTATCATACTTACAGCACTGTTAGTCATCTTGAAATCATAAAAATGTATTAAAAGTGTTAATTCAAATGCAAAATCTTAAGACATTGAATACCATAAACGTTATTTTTTAAGAAACCTTAAGTTCCTGTAATGTTATTTTGTAATAATCAGATTTCAGTTTTAAGTTTTTCCAATGGGCAGTTCTGACTGTAAAGTAGGACAAATGTAAATCAATCGAGCTCGCATGGCAACTGATCACTGATTCCAGAATGATGCCAACACTTCACTTCTTTTAAAGTACTTTTAGTAATCATTTATTCATGAAATGAAGCTCGTTCGTAAAGTTAGTAAATATTTAATAATAAAAACGAAAATTTTAAGTTTTAGAAAAGTTCGTTGTTTTATCGGTCTTAAATTATTCCTTAATCTTAGATATTTCTTGAAGTTTACTTGCTATAACTATTTAAGAAAATGATAGAAAATTATGCTTGATATTTTAATTTTTAATTCTTAAATTACAAATAAAATTTGTAATTTAAATATATTGAAACATTTGTTTAAAACAAATATTTTAACTTTCTTAACAAAATGAAGAGAAGAAACGTATATTTTTATTATATTACATTTTATACGAGTCCTACCAGTAGCAAAAAAAGTATTTATTTTATTTATAAAATATATTTTGTAGGAAGTATATTTGTTAATATTTCATATTATTATAAAAATACTAGTCATACATATTTTGTAAATTATAGAAACCCAAATACGGACATTTGAATTAAAATTTACTTTAAAATGTAAAGTGCATATCAATGAAACTAGTGTGCATAAAATTATTCATAGGGAACATATTTTTTAAAATTATATGTTTATATATATCCCTGAAGATAATTCTTAAAAAATAACTGAATATACATAAAAAATGATGAAATACAAGTAAGATTTATTATTTATTTAAGTAATTTCCAGAAAAAATATTAAATATTAATTTGTACATTCTTTTACAAATAAATAATTTTATGTTGTTTCCTGATTTAATTACGTTAATATTGTGGGTTGTCATTATAATTTTTTATAGATCATTGAAACCCTTTTTTTTGCTTTTGTTGCAAATTTTTTGGCTTTAGCATGAAAACAAAATACCTTAAGACACAAAAAATTATAAATTAATGAGACTAATCGTGTATTTGTTTTCCACAACAGCGAAAAAGGATTTAATCATTTTTAAAATTATATTATGTTGTTTCATAATTAACAATATTGTTTGAAATTATTTTGCTATTTGAATTTTAATTATTTATAAATGAAAGAAACTTTTAAAATATTTTAAATGAATGCTATAAAAGGATATTTTCTTGTAAAAATTATTATATATATATATATATATATATATATATATATATATATAATAATTTTTACAAGAAAATATCCTTTTATAGCATTCATTTAAAATATTTTAAAAGTTTCTTTCATTTATAAATAATTAAAATTCAAATAGCAAAATAATTTCAAACAATATTGTTAATTATGAGACAACATAATATAATTTTAAAAATGATTAAATCCTTTTTCGCCGTTGTGGAAAACAAATACAAGATTAGTCTCATTAATTTATAATTTTTTGTGTCTTAAGGTATTTTGTTTTCATGCTAAAGCCAAAAAATTTGCAACAAAAGCAAAAAAAAAAGTGTTTCAATGATCTATAAAAAATTATAATGACAACCCACAATATTAACGTAATTAAATCAGGAAACAACATAAAATTATTTATTTGTAAAAGATTGTAAAAATTAATACCTAATATTTTTTCTGGAAATTACTTAAATAAATAATAAATCTTTCTTGTATTTAATCATTTTTTATGTATATTCAGTTATTTTTTAAGAATTATCTTCAGGGATATATATAAACATATAATTTTAAAAAATATGTTCCCTATGAATAATTTTATGCACACTAGTTTCATTGATATGCACTTTACATTTTAAAGTAAATTTTAATTCAAATGTCCGTATTTGTGTTTCTATATTTTACAAAATATGTATGACTAGTATTTTTATAATAATATGAAATATTAACAAATATACTTCCTACAAAATATATTTTATAAATAAAATAAATACTTTTTTTGCTACTGGTAGGACTCGTATAAAATGTAATATAATAAAAATATACATTTCTTCTTTTCATTTTGTTAAGAAAGTTAAAATATTTGTTTTAAACAAATGTTTCAATATATTTAAATTACAAATTTTATTTGTAATTTAAGAATTAAAAATTAAAATATCAAGCATAATTTTCTATCATTTTCTTAAATAGTTATAGTAAGTAAACTTCAAGAAATATCTAAGATTAAGGAATAATTTAAAACCGATAAAACAACGAACTTTTCTAAAACTTAAAATTTTCGTTTTTATTATTAAATATTTACTAACTTTACGAACGAGCTTCATTTCATGAATAAATGATTACTAAAAGTACTTTAAAAGAAGTGAAGTGTTGGCATCATTCTGGAATCAGTGATCAGTTGCCATGCGAGCTCGATTGATTTACATTTGTCCTACTTTACAGTCAGAAATGCCCATTGGAAAAACTTAAAACTGAAATCTGATTATTGCAAAATAACATTACAGGAACTTAAGGTTTCTTAAAAAATAACGTTTATGGTAGTCAATGTCTTAAGTTTTTGCATTTGAATTAACACTTTTAATACATTTTTATTATTTCAAGATGACTAACAGTGCTGTAAGTATGATAGATTGTTTGTCTCAATGCAAATATTAATTCTTGTATAATCTTTAAATTTTAAACTTCATTTAACTATTCTAATAAAAACAGTTGATTTAACAATAAATAACGTTTAAATATACACATATATATACATAACATACATTTTACCAAATAAGAAATAAGTAATGTAAACATTAAGAACATAACAATAATCACAAGACCAACATGATTTTCATATATTGAATGGAAAAATATTTTGTGTCCACGTAGTATCTAGAGTTCGTACTAACCATAACTTAAAATCTAAATTTCTAGTGTTAACATTTGGTTTACATATTTTTCCATAAAACGTTCATTTACGTGATAATATTTTCATTAGCATAAGATTAGCATAAATATATCATTATTTGAAAAATGAGGTTCATGCAACGGAATGATTTCACTGCACTTTAAAGAGAACTTTTTCCATTGTAGAAAAATGAAGAAAAAGACCTCTCTTATTGTATTTTATGCAAACTTCTTCGTGGGATAGACGCTGAAAAATGTTATTATACTTCTGAAAAATAACAGCATGGCTCTTTTATTTATGAAAAGTATTATAACCTATATTTCATTTAAAAATAAATAAATAAGCATGATAAAAGAACTAAAATTTCCCAATCTAATTAAAATAAAATAAGTCAAAATTTATTTGTTATTAAATGGGGGGAAGTTGTATAAAATTAAGATTTTATTTATAAATAATTAATGTTACTATGTCCAACAATCAAAGAGGAATGCTCACCTATTAATTAATATTTTGAAGCTCCAATATATAATTTGAAATAGAATGAAAAGTAGAATATTTTTTAATAAGAAATGCTAAGAGAACAAATTTGCTTAATATTAAAAAAAGAAGTGAGAGAATTATTAATGTAATTTTTTTGAAATGGAATAAAATTGTATTATACAATATAAAGAGAAATATGAGCATAGAAAAATTACTTTTGTAACTTTCGTAACATTTTGCAAATTTTATAAATCTCTTATAGTTTCTGATTCAATATCTGCCTGTTTTAGCCTGTATTATCTTATTGTTTCGTTTTATTTTTGTCATAAAACAACATATTTTTTGTTAAAGGTGATTATTTTGTTTTTAACTTATAATTATAATTTAAGTTATATATGACCTTATTTAATCATTAACATTCCATTTAATTACATTTAGTAGTGTTTTTATGTGTAAAAATTATTTTAATGTTCATTTATGTCTATTTGTGTATTAGTAACAGGATATTGTCAAACATCTGCACTTTTAATAAACACAGTGAAATAAGCTTAAATCAATCTTGAAAATTAGGCAGGTATTTTAAGTAAATCAACAAAGAGTATTCATAATCGTAAAAGGTAATAATTTTAATTTGTTTGCTTTTGTTTGCTTTTCATAAAATAAAATTATATTTTCAACACGAAAATATTTATTGAAAGCCAATTCATATAAAAAAAAAACAAATACATGAATAAGAGATGATTATGTCAAGAGAATCTATACATTATAGAATAAAAAAGAATAGGAACAATGTATGTTTATCCGAATTATCTGACGTTTCTAATAATACTCCAACTATTTCAATAACGTAAGCCGGATTCACAACCCTACTGAACTTGCAGTTGATTTTACTTCCATTAATAATTTTTGATACTACATTGTGTCAATGTATCTTTTTTTATTAATAAAAATTAAAGTTACATATTTAGTGATTATTAGAGATAACAAGCATTTCATGTCATCTTGACGTAAAACTTTTTTAATAAAATTTGATAAGATTTAAATAATAACTACACATAAATTATGTTACATTAAAGAAAATTAAATTGTAAATTTTAAATATTATCGCTTTTTTGATAATATTTGAAAGTTAATAGTCATTTAGAAAGTTCCTGCAATTTTTCCAAATTGGTTATTTGGGGGAAAATTATATATTAACAAGGAAAATGATAGAATAATGTGTAAAGTACGAAGTTATTTGTGTATCCTTTTTATGACATATTTTATTTTATTTGAAGAAAATGTTTGACATAAAGAATAATTTTATATTTTCAAAAAAATATTTCTAGTTAAAAAAGTTTTTAAAAGGAACCAGATTTATCTGAAAGACAAAGACAATAGTTTTTAAATTATCAACATTTTTATTAAAAATGAAAATAAATAAATAAGGACAATTTATATAGGAATATTGTGGAAATAGATTCTGTTTCTAATTATTTTATGTTTTAGTATTTTTTGTTTATTAAAAGTATTATTTCAAAATTGTTTTAATAAATGCATGTAATAAAAAAAGTAAATATTGAGAAAAATTATTTTTATCTCAATATTTTCTGATAAAAGTTTTATTCTTATTTAATTACTCATAAAACGCAGTAGATCAAAATCAAAATAATCAAATGTCAATATTTTTTGAAATATATTGATATTTTTTATGTAAATACTACTTCAACGTGTAATTTTAAATAGTTATCTGACTTACATATTTTATACCTGAAATCAAAAAGAATAAATGATAATTAGTAAATTTTACTTTTTTATTAATTTGAATTGCTTTTTAATTTGTAGTGATAACGAAGAATTAATATAAATCTCGCATTTGGTATTATATAAACATATGGCAAGGCCGTATTTAAAGAGCATTGAGGGGAAAACCATTGATTGTTTATATTATTGAATGATTGAGTGTATATATTGAGTGAAATCAAAATATAAATTTTAAATCTGAAAAATTAAATTGTTTCTTGTTGTTGTTTTCAACACCACGATAAATAAAGAAATATGGAATATACTTATGATGTCTATAAAAGCATTTAAGTACTTTATCTGTTCTTTTAACTATTACTATCTAACTTAAGTAGTTAAAATGTTTTAAATTTCAGTAGAATATTTTAATTAATTTCATTTATAACATTTGTTTTATTAATATTATTATTTTTCATTCAGAAATGATAATTTGAGATGTTAAGTTAAAATATTACATAAAGCACAACATTCCAGCTAGTTTGGGATTATAAATATATTTTATTTATATTATATGTTTCAAATGTAATGTCACAATATTTTACCTTTAAAAGTAATTTTTAAGGGTATTGTTTTATTTTCTGTGTCTTATATTTTACGAATTTTGTAAATGTAATAGATATAAATGTTTGACATGACTGTTTTAGAATTGATTTCATTTGTCTGTAAATTATTTATTGTACGTTTTTGATGTATGTTAATGTTTTTATTTAAACATTAATTAGTTACATGTCAGCAAATATCATATAACTGTATCATATGCAAAAAATTAGGTTAGAAATTTGACCTAATATCTACTAGAGTTCTTATAAAATAGAGAGAGCTGATTTTGTATTTTATATATGCCAATTATCAGGATATTTAGAAAGTATTTATTATTTTTGGAGTTAAGATTCTTTTCTATAGACACAAATATTCATTAATATGTAAACACTGTAGCTCTTATTACCATTAAAACATGCTTGTTTCTAAGTACAAGCAAACTATTTTTATACATCTTGCATTTATATGGTGCTTCATAATAAGATAAATGTAGAGTACATAGAAAATATTATTTTGTCTACTAAACATGCTAAATTGTTATGGTTTACAGAGCTTAAAAATTCATTTATTTTTTGTTGCATACACAAATAACTGGTAAAATGAAATCAATGTTTTTAACTCTATAATAATTTAATTATTTTTAGGCTGCAAATGTAAATATTTTTTTTAAAATTTCCATATGAGTAATAAATTTGCATTCATAAATTTCTAAACAAAAATTGATTTTGTTAGCTACTTAAAATATTTTATAATTGGTATATATTTTTAAAGCATTAATATAATAAAAATGAAAATTATATGTATAAACCTTGTAATTAATTCATAATATTATAGTTAATTAATTCTATTTAATGCCTCTCTATATCAAGAACTCTGGTAAATGTTGGCTATTTTTGTGTAAAATGATTGCAAGCGGTTAATGTGATACTCAACAAAGTGTCTGTATTTTAATGTATGCTAATGAGCTTTGAATATTTGATATATTGATATAAATGTTTGTCAAGCTTCCGTAACCAAACTTAAAAGTAAAGACCCTGCCGGAGAAACACAAAGTAACCCGTATCACTGTATTTAAGTAATTAAATTTTCAACTGGAAACAGAAGAATCTTTTTGCTTAAAACTGGAATGTTTTGTTTTTGTTATAGCTTATATTAAATTTTATTTAATTTTTTATTAGAATCTATAAATTAGATACCTATTTGAATTATTTAATTGAAAACTTATGTGTATTATTTTAATATACTAAGATATTTCTCGAATTATATCAGCTAAAAAATTTAAAATACTTAATTGTCTTTAAGATGAATTAAAATGTGTCAATATTTTTTGACTTGATTTTTAAAAAGAATTTCAAGTTACTTGAATTTTCGTAAATACATATCAAGCGAATTATATAGAATGAGATGAAATATAAATTTCTATAGAAAAAAATGAATCATACATTAAAAATTATATCAGTTAAGAAACTAAAAATAAAAATAAATACGTATATAGAATTGATTGGATCATTAATTTTTTTTTAAAAAATGTATAATTTCATGTAATAATAAAATTTTTGTTTTATTCTTTTAAAAGACATTTTTCTCTAAAATGTTTTATACATTTATCACATTCAGTGATGCGGGGATTTAATAGTGAATATTAAAAAAATGTACTTTGAATTATTTCACGTTGTTAAACGTAATGATATGTTTATACACTTGTATTCAATGTTGACAAACTATAACCCTATTTATATAACATGTGAAAGAAGAAATAAAATTTTATGTCTAACAAATAGTTACGTTTTATTTCTGTTTAAATAATTCTCACCATATTTTTAAAGTTGATTCACTGAATTGATCTTTAGTAAATAAATACAAAACATTACAAATGCATACATTATACAATGCCATATTTTACTATAACCTTTCAAAAAAAAAAAAAAAAAAAAAAAAAAGAAGAATAGAATTGTTCAAAAAAATAATGAATGATGTCCATTCATTATTTTTTTATATGATTTATATGATTTAGATAAAAAATATAAAATTTCATGGTGAAATAAAAATAAAGAGTTCTTAAAAACTAAAATACTGTAATACAGCGAGATATAGGTACTAAAACATGGGTAAAATATAAACATAAACTGTGCTGCCAAAACTATTTTAACTCATAAATAGTTAAACCAACTAAAAACAGTTCCATAGAAACAATTCTTGAAAGAGACTGCGATAACCAAAAACAGTTAACGTGCTCAGGAGAATATTTAGGATTTATTTTCTTTACATTAACAACAACTTTAACCAAATAAATATTTAAATAATATTCTATAAACTTCAGTCAATAATTTACGGAAAGTAAAAATCATGAAATCAAGTAAACAAATCATAAATTTTTTTTTCATAAAAATAGAAGAATCTACCTATATTCAGATATTAAGTCTTTTTGCTTGGAATGCAGATCTTCCAGCACCTGCATTCCACTGATGAGTAAGCTAATCAAACAATTTATTACGACATTAGAGCTAACATTAGCTTCATTTCACTCTTTAACACTTCATTTCACTCTTTTCAATAAATTATAATTTTTACCTTTCTAAGCAATTGCAAGACTTCTTTTAAGGTTACTAGAATTGTGCTAAATTGTTGCTATGGATACATACTTTGAAAGGCCCTAACTGAAATAGCTAGTAGCTATTTTGACATAAAGGCAAAATTTGTAGTTGTTTGAATCTGCTGTTAATAAAATGCATTAAATGAAAAATAATTTTATGCTGCAACTATTAACTTTACCATTTTGGATTGTGGAGAAAATGGTGGTGAAAACATTAAATTCCCAATCATTTGACTTACCTCAGTTTAGTTTTAGTTTGTTGGAAACTTGATGTAACTTTACAAACTTTAAATATAATTATTCATTTCTCAAAATATATTTCTTCAATTAAAAATAGCAAATAATCCCTTTTTACTTTTCATAAAAATAAAAACTTGAGCAAATTTTTATATATTAGAATTTATTGTTCTTTTGTTTCCCAAAATAGATGTTTAAATGGATTTACTATTGTGTAATTCTCGTATATACTATTGTGTAAAAAATCCTATTTAGAATGTTCTAAAAAAGTGTTTTACATGATCTACGGCAAAATTTAAAATTCGGTAATGTTAAAAGATAAGGCAATATATAAACATAAATTCTAATATAAAATCGAAATTAAGTATTAATTAATATAAATGTTTCTAGTATACCTCGAAATATATTTGTATCTCAACTTGAAATATATTTCAATTGACATGTCTTAAAACAATTTGCCAAATATTTTAGGTTTTAGTTAGTGACTTTAATAGCTGAATATTTTAAATAATTTAATTTTCCTTCTTAAAATGGAAATTAAAATATAATTTCAACGATAAGTAATTTTTAAATTTCTTATAACATACTTCATTTTTTTTATCCCTGTCATGAAACAAGTCATTATGAAATTAAATGGAAGAGTGAAAATTAATTGTGCGTATGATATTTGATTTAAAATAAATTAAGAAATGTAATGATTAATATGGAAACTAAAGCATGGTTTTAAAGTATGATTTGATGATAACTCAGATCTCAGACATAAGTTTTAGTGCATAGTATCTATCATATAATATTTATAGATATTAATGTATATAATTTGATATTGAAAAATATAGACAATTATTTTTAGTTACATTTCTTTGTATTTTATTTGTAGATTTATAAGAAAACAATAATTTGAATTTGCTAATTTAAAAATATAAATATATGAAAAGGAGAATTTAATTGAATTTCTAGAAAAATGCATAATGATTATTTTTTGCATTATTTTAAACAATAAGTTTTTGTTTTCCTTAAAATGTATAACAAAATCCAGCTTTTAGCTACCTATTACATTAATTGAAACTATTGCAAAATAAGTTTACCATATTTTCTTCCCATGTGCTTAGATCAGATGAGATATTTATTTATATGAGAAGAACAAGCAAACTCGAGGTTATGGCTAAATACATGATTAAAGACGTGACTTTATATGTGCATTTTTTATTATATTTCTTTGTATTTTCCTTGTAGATTTATAAGAAAACAATAATTTGAATTTCCTAATTTAAAAATATAAATACATGAAAAGGAGAATTTAATTGAATTTCTAGAAAAATGCATAATGATTATTTTTTGCATTATTTTAAACAATAAGTTTTTGTTTTCCTTAAAATGTATAACAAAATCCAGCTTTTAGCTGCCTATTACATTAATTGAAACTATTGCAAAATAAGTTTACCATATTTTCTTCCCATGTGCTTAGATCAGATGAGATTTTTATTTATATGAGAAGAACAAGCAAACTCGAGGTTTTGGCTAAATACATGATTAAAGACGTGACTTTATATGTGCATTTTTTTATTATCAATGAATTTTTAACGTTTTAGGCTCTAAACTTCTATTAAGTATTTTACAAGTTTTTCCTGCTTAAGGAAAAACGCTCTTACATTATTTCATTTATATATAATTATTGAAATATTAAAGAAGTATTTCTGTTAATAATTAAACTAATCTGCAGAATTTATTTTTATCTTTTCTTACATCTGTTGTAAAATAATAAATAAAAAATATAAAATGTAGTTTTACACATTTATTGTAATTGAAAAGAATATTATTCATAAAAATTCTTAAAAGAACAAGGAATGCCTTAGATTCATGTTATATCAGATCATTTTTTCCATATATTCTTGTAGAATATAATTTTCAAGACATCATTTATTTTAGTTATGTTGTTAGTTTTTTAATATTAGCCGATATATTCAACAAAATAAGTGTAAATTGATAAATAAGTGTACATTTTGGTACTTATAAAAAAAACAAATTTTTACTGATAAAGACTACAATAAGGATTTGCAATCATTATTCAGTAATACAGAAACTCGTACTTTTAAGTACTTTTTAAGTATTACTTAAAAAGTATTACTTGAAGCAGTTTCAAGTAATACTTAAAACAGTGAAATTTCAAGTACTGATCAAGTAATACTTGGAACAGTGAAGTTTCAAGCATTATTTGTAACTTTTGAAGTCAATGTAGATTGGAAAAATTATTTATAATAGGTCAAAAAAACAGGTCATATTTCAATAACATATGCTCTTTATGCCTATATTTACTGAGTTGATAAAAAAAATTACATCATTAATGGAGTAAATAATGTTCAGAAATATCAAGGTAATTAATATATATAAATATAAAGTAATCTTAAATTTGTATAAATATATACAAATGTATAATAAATTATCATTTATGCATGAATTGCGTCTATAGATATAATAAAATCAATGTAAAAATATTTTCAAATTTTTATTTATCTTTTTAAGTCCAAAGTATAATTTAGTTGCTTCATTGTTTATTATGATTTAAAGAAATTATGTTTAAAACAATGCCTTTAAAAATTTATTATATATAACTTTCATTAAAGCAATAATTAATTCTTTCTAATTGAAAATTTTAATAAACTTGTATGCGATAAGCCTTTAATTACTAATTTTACAATATATAAATCTCATAATGTTTAATCATTGATTGCTTCATTACTTAATTTCTAAGAAATAATGATATTAATTAAAATTTTCCTCATTAAAAAAATATTATCAAAACTTTACTCATTTATTGCTAAAATATATGAAAGCTTATGTAAGATAAAGTAAGAAAAACTGTAATTACAATCCATCGAACTGGAAAATTAAATAGTATAAAGTTTTAGTCGGATGGCAATGTCGACGGCAGTCTTTCGAGTAAATTAATTAAAATATTTGCTGACAAAATTTCATGGAAATTGCCAAAATGAAGAGGATTTAAGTTTTATTTGATATCTT
>JAPDSC010127140.1:0-17196 GCA_026290005.1 Latrodectus geometricus
TTTTCCAGGATTATTAGAAGAAATATTGATATTCCCGTTTCTTTAATTATAACTTCAGAAGCTTAAAAAAGGTATCACAAACTATCCTGAGAAATATAAAACAGATTTTTTCACAAACACGCTTCTTTAGGTATTATTTAAATTATTTGTTTGTGCAAAATTGTTTTCTTTTATTTAAGAATTATTTTACGTTACTTTAAGTAGAATGAAAAAATGCATTATATTATGTGCATATCTTATTAGAAAAAATATATTAATTATTAGAATTTTTATTAAAATCAACAATTTTATTGTTTAACGTTTCCCTAAGATTAAATTTCTAAAAGAAGAAAACAGTATCAGTAAAGTCTCAAAAATAATGTGAAAAAATTTATTAAAGTATTCATAGTAACTTTGTGTGAATCCTAATTCAGAAAATAATCAAAGAAGAGCAGTTTCGAGTTAAAATATTAAATCAGTCAATAACCAAAAAAGCATAAATATCATAATAAAGGACATAATATAGGATATTTTATCATTAATTACACACACAATAGTTGAAAAAAGTTATATATTTGTAGTTGAATATTTTCAATTTAATTATGTTTCTTTAAATACAGAAGTCTAGAAATAGAAAAAATGATTTAAAATAAGAAAAATTATTAAATTTGTTATTGTTTAAAATTTTGCATATTGTTTGTAGAAAAATACTTTTCTATTTATGTGTGTCACAAAAAAAAAAAAAGAATTTTTTAATACTAACACTTGGCAAAATTGAACCCAAAGCTACGACTAAATTGCACTGTTAAATTTGTGTTCTCAAATAGAGATACATATTTAAAGAAAACTGATACAGACTAACAAAACATAGTCTTTTTTCACAACCTTCGTATAATGTAGGCTGCAAAATTTTTGTTTCTAAACTTTATCATATTGTAGACTTAAAGTTATTACAAAAATGAAAACAAATTAAAATAAACATTAATACATTCATTTATGCGTGCATGTTCATTATAAATTTATATAATCATTTTTCGTTCTTATAAATTTCTATGTTTATAAATTGAAGGCACCATTAACCATCTGCGCAACAATCGCTGAAAAAAAAAAAAAAGAACACTGACCATTCAACTAGTTCAGCATTACTTCTAATCTTCTCTTATGGAATTGTCAATCTGCAATCTTATGGAATGATCAAGGAGTGTGTATAAACATACATAAAATGCATCAATTATCTACTTTGATAATTGCTGCCTTCTTTTGTTCTGGATTTCAATTTACTAATGTATTTAAAATAGAAGAAGCTGGTTATCATTTAGCATTAGAAAGTATTTTTTTCTAATGCTAATTGACATTCATATATATTTATCATAATTCTTATCTAAGTAATGTAATTATTACTCAAAGAAGGAATATTATTGTCATCTATTATAATAATGCTCTAATCAAAGAAAAAATACTATTATTATCTAACACAGAATAAGAGTGTTAGTTTCACACAGATAAACAAAGAAATACCAAACAGATTTCTTTTTGTCGAATGTCAGCCAGGCTGGCAATTTGGATCCTTTTTAATTTAACAATTTAATAGGAAATTTTGAAGCTGTAAAATAATTTGGTTTTATTGAATTTTTATACAAAAACAGTACAAGATTTGTACAAATATTGCTATAATTAAATGCTTCATTGGTTCTTATTTTTCTTGTTATATATTTTATTTTTTCTTGAATAATAAAAAATCAATGTCTGTTTTAATGTTGTGGGAAATGTTATTATCAGATTTTCTTTTAAATATAAATTGCTAAAGTAATTTGTTGAATTTTACTGATATTTATAATTTTTAAAGACGTTATTTTTGCTCATAAATACTTAAATACGGATTAAATAAGCATTTCAGTTCTTTTTCTCATTATTTATCATATTTGATAAAGAAAAGATACCGTCTTCTCATATAATATAAAGAGAATAAGAAATTGAAACTGATTGATTTAAGTTATACTACAGCCAAATTTAACTACTTTGCTTCACAGCTTTAAATAAAGTATAATTATGGATACATTATTATGTACTAATACATACGTTAAAGCGAGGTTTATATCTCAAAATAACTAGGACATGTAATTAAATAAATTTAAAGAAATTAAATTTTTAAAGTTTTTTTTAAATTTACTTTTGTTTGATGATTAATTTAACAGTAAATTGGATTATTACAATTAAATCATGTCCATAGGTTTATAGAACGTGTCCAAACACGTTCTATAAACCTCAAAATTTAGTACAATGTCAGATGGCAAAAAATAATTACACTAATATAAATAATTTAGAATTTATATTAGGATTTTGTTTCTCGAACACTTTTCTTGGGTATCAAAAAAGAGGTATAACTTTAGGAGTTATCTTCTAATTGATAATTTATCTTCATCGAATCAAAAAGAACATCAATTGCGGAAAGTTTTTTTTATGTAATGTCAGGAAATAACGTGTTCTCGTACAACTGGTGAAATAACTGGTGTTGACAACTGGTGAAATAAAATTATATTCACATAATTTTATAAACGCGTTTCTAACATGGTAACTTTTATGGTTATAGTTGAGAAATTTCTAAAGCAATTATAAGAATAATTATAAATGAACAGAAGATATATGAAATTTCAAGTCCCCTTAATTTATATTTAAATTCGACATCCAGCTAAGAGATTTAGCTAGGAAACACTTGTACATCCATTATGTGTTGTCTGGTGACCAAGTGAGTTATATTTATAATAAGTGATTTTTTTACATACATGGATGAAAACTTTTTTTTTTACATACTTCCAAGTACTCACTCCGACAGGTATGTGTATGGAAAATTGATATCAACGTTCATCTCCAATTGTTTTTAAGCGGCTAGTATGGAAACTGATCCCATCCTAACCAAATATTTCTCAGAATGATTCTATCACCAGTGGTATTGTCGAGCCGGAACGCCGTTCCGGTACTTCCTTTTTGGACAGGAACGCGTTTCGGAACTAAAGATGATTTCTGATAACGAGAATTGGCTGACGTATTGAAAAAGAAATTTAAAAAAATTGTGATTTTTTTTTTCTAATTTGTGACGAATTTTTATATGTGTTATTATAAACAAGAGTTTGAACCGAACCCGAACCAATACAATGCAATAATAAGATAAATAAGTACTACTGTTAGCAAAATATTCTATGCACGCTATTTACGCTACCTAAGTCAACATAATCCTATTCGGAATATTTTATAAAAACCATTAGTGTTTTCATGTATTGCTAAAAATATTTATTCAATATTGTTTGAGTATCTACTATGCGTATTTTATAATTTGTTAACTAACTTTTATTAAACGTTCCTACTATTGTAATAAACATATATACATACAAAATGGGTTTCGTAATTATTTTCGTTTCCTTTCCTTTTTATGCTATATACAGGGCCGATCCTGGCGACAGGCGAAAATTAGGAGAAATCCTCCCCCCTCCTATCGTAGTCAAATTTGGGACATGAGACAAAAAAAAAAAAACGTCGCCGCCAGGATTATCATGGAAAATCATCTCCCCCCCCCCCGTTGTTAAATTTGGGACATGAGACCGCACAGAGCGGCCGCCTACCCAGGATCGGCCCTGTTTATATAATTATATATACGCGTTCCGGTTAAAAAAATTAGCACAACATCACTGTCTATCACATATCTATGGTGAGTCCTTAGACATAAATTGATTTAATATCTAAATCATCAAATAAAAAAGTAGAATCTGAAGTTCTCAAAATATGTTTTTTAAAGAAATTGATGCTGCATAAGGCACTTTTGCCTATCCTCAATGGTTGCTTTTTGAGCAAGCCGGATAATAGACCGAGATGAGCAGTTCAAGATGAATTCCGACCTACTACAAACATGTAAACCCATGCATTGGAATTCAAACTGTAGAACTGAATGTAAATATGCTAACCATTCAGCTACCAGCTCGATAGCAAGAGGAAACAAGTATTAGGAGCAAGCAAGAGGAAACAACAATCGTGTAAGAGGAAACAAGTATTCCTTACCTCCTAAAAATGAATTCATGATAAGATGTTATGAAAAAAATTAATTTAAAATTTGGTGTCCCACAAACATTTATCATGGTTCCATAAATTTTATCAAGCGATATTGTTGCTAACATAAAATCACCATTTATAAATGTTTACTTCAAACAAGAAATGAAAATTTTGCTATTGTGTATCGAATTCTTTTAACATAATTCATTTAGAACAAATTTCTTGTTTTTGTGAATGAACTCTCATTCTACATCCCAAGCTTACATTATTGAATGGAACACTGAAACGTATTAGGTTGGGGAAAAAGAAATCCAGTATTTTTACGTGAACTTTATGTAACTTCTTTTGGATTCGCTTTGTAAAAAGGTTTAAAACAGTTTTCATGTATATTCTTAGGTCTTGCGCTTTACGACTGCTGACATGCGGTTAACTTCGATCATTTTTGATATTTTATAGACATTTTCGACGATGCTGTATCCACATGCGAGGTGCATCTTTAACATCAAAAATATCCGAACGGAATCGACGAAACAAAAATTGTACGTAACTGGTTGTTACAGTCTTATATAGGACGATAAACACCTTTCACAATTTTAGCCACCCGGCTATCTTTTTCGCCGTTACAAGAGAAAAACGAAAATGTATCGAATTTTCTGTTTGTTGTCTTCCATTTTTGAAACCTTGTACTCGTAACTGAATGAATCAAACAAAAAACCGCAAGAGGATATTTTAGTGTCAAATGTCACCTTTCCAACGAGCAAAAATCTGAAATTATTTGATAGATACCTCACGAGATATCGATCACTACAAGACGTCTACCGAAAAAATAATGGATTACTTTTTCCACAACCTAATATTTATGCAGAGTAACATTGAATTTCTTCACTTAATTTGTGCCTTACACAATACTGAGAAAAATAGCATAAATTTCAGAAAAGGTGTTTTTTAATAAGAAAAAAAAAAACCTTTGGAATCTTACCAATATATGCATCACCGAACTTATTCACAGAAAAATTAATGTTACATAATATCAGAGAAATATTAAATTTTTAATACATGTATATTTTTTTATTTTAATTTTTTTTTAAATGTACTTTGCTTAATTTCTTCCTTTACTCAGCAGAAAATTTTATTTTCTGTATTATTTTGTTTATTTTTACAATTTAATTCACTTTTACTAATTAATTGCCCTCAATATGAATTCATTTTATAAAGGTAAACACTTGATCTCCCTCATCAATAAGAGTAGACTTTATCAAGTTTAAAACAAACATCACACATGGAAAAATACATCAGGTATAGTGTCAAAATTCGATTATTAGAACTTCTATATCACGAGTTCTCCCTTATCACAAGATGTATCATTAATTACATTTTAACTTTTACTTTTCAGTTGCTTATAGCAGTTTATCACGGCATTTTAAATTTTGAATTTTAAACAAAGAAATTTTGAGATTGTATTTCATTTTAAAATCTTTTTTCAATTTTTTGGTATCAGTAACTTTTTTGTTCTCACACCCTCACTGATAAGCGATAAATCGTAGAGGGAGAAAATGCCATAAGTCGCGAAATGAAGGTCAGTAATAAATAAATTCATTTTGAATTTTACATGAAAGACTTTGTGATGCAAAAATATTCTTTTTTTTTTCAATTTGAACTTTGTAAAAAAACAATGTTGGTAATTTTTAATTTACCACGGAATGATGAAGATACCATTTTTTTCAAGAAAGAAAAAGCTCAGTACCTCACAATCGAATATGGGTAAATTAATATAAAATGAAATTATGCGGATATATCTCCATCTTGCTTTATTTCAACACGAACCAAAGAATTATAATGATAGACACTGGGAATATATAAATAAATCACTTTAAATTAAAACTTAGTTTTGTATAAAAACGATCTCTTTTAAAATGTTACAGAAGAAATGGTATTATACAAGGAATAAATCCTTCTCTAAAAAGTAATCAAATAGGCTGTTGAGAGATGAAAATCTTCGAGGACAATTATAAATATAACCATAATAATATATCAGTTATACATATTTTTGATTTATAAAACGTTTTGCGGGAAATTTAATTTCACTTTATTCTCAAGTTACATAAAATTAAATTAAAATCAAGTTTAATTTTAAAATATGAAGTTACTGGCAAGTAACAGAAGTTGTCAAAAGTGCAAAAAAATATTATTTTATTATGTTAAAGAATAAAATCTAATATTCTTAAAATATTATTCAATTTTCATTTACCAAAAAGTCTAAAGATACGATGATAAAATGCTTTTCGTCATTATCAATATTGTATTGGCACTATTCAATATGAAAGATAAAATTCAAATTTTAAATGTAATAGTAAAATAGTTACTGTTTTTACTTTTTTTTAAAATTAGTGATTAAAAAAATAGTCGATTATTTCACTATTTTTATGAAATTTATTCATTAATTTATTATTCTGTTTTAATATTTTAAAGCGGGTTGATTCATTGAATATTCAGTTTTCAATTTAGGTAAAAAAATGTTATTGTTAAAGCAAAAGTTTAGTCTTCAAAGCGCAGAATGAAAAAGCTAATTACTAAATCAGCACTTTTTTAAAACCATTCTATTGGTTACTGTGTAGAGTGGAGAAGGTAGTACATTGAAACTCGGACGTCTGGAATACCTCTGCACTTTTACACTGGACGCGATATTAAGAAACTCGAGTTTACAAGAGGTTCACTTGCGAAAATCGTTTCATCAAATGAAAAGTATGTTGATATTTAATTATAATTTTTAACATTATCAGAGTTTCTGTGCTTAATCTATTAAAATAAATTATAATCTAAGATGTATTGTGTTTTTGAATAACGAATGTTGTTTATTTGGAGCTACACAATAACATATTTAATAACCTTATAAAACTGATTTTATGAACGACTTAAAGAATTGAATAATAAATATTAATTTCAACAGTGTATTTTATAAACAATTAGTAGTACATATACTTTGGTTCTTTGCTCAGTTTTAATTAATTTTTTATAGTAAAGTAGTGGATAATAAAGTGTAATCTATGTGATATCGGTTTGTTAATTCTTACAATGTTTTAAGCATCAACTGTGTCCAGTATTCATCGTATTTTAATATTTTGCATGATTTAATCATCAATACTTTGCTAGAATTTGCAATAAACTTCTATAAGAATATTTATAATAGAATATTTGTTATATCTGTTGTAAATCGTTTATTGAATTGAGATATTTTTCTTATTCACAATTATATTATCTTATTGTTTTATGTTTAATTATATTATCTTTATTGTAATTTTCCAATTTTATTCAATTTATTGTTTTTAATGGGTGAATAACCTTCTTCAAAGTCATTGTTAACAGTATAAATTATTGATATAGTCAAGTCTAACAATTTAAATTATTGATATATTTTAACATTAATTCCCCCATTGATTTAATAAGTTCTATCAAAAATTGTGTTTAAATTTACAAAATTTTCATTAATTAGAAAGATTTTCTTCATTTATTTATTTTTTCTCATCATATTTCATTCAAAAAGAGATAATTAAAATACGTAGATATGAGCTTCCATGTGTTTTATGAATTAAGCAATTCGTTTTTTAATTTTGTCATTTATTGTTAAATCTTAAATTCAATATTCTGAAACTTAATAAAAATTTCATTAAAGTGCTTGAAATGCGGAATTATTTACAAACTGTTACTATATATTCCAAAATTGTACTTAAAATTATTGTGCATACTATTTTAAATTCTAGAACGCACCTAACAATAATAAATTATTGTTTATGCATTTATAAACTAATTATCTAAACATAATTAATCTTTTCTCAGTGAAAACAACATAGAAAATGACTTGCTTAAGTTTGGTTTCTTATAATAATTGAATCTTATTTAAAATCTAAATGGTTATGTATTTCAATTTATGTTATATTTTTTATATTTGGTTAAAGTAAATAATTTTAATCATTATAAATGTATAGAAGATAAGCCCATGCATTGTTAGGAATTATTACATTTGAATTCTTTTCTTTTTAAATGTACTTATTATTTGAGAGCATGATAGTGAATATTGTGTTGAATACACATTCATTTTTAATGTTAGCTTTATTGAAATATCAAGCAAAATTTTTTTATTTTTCTAATGATAATGTAAAAGCCAAAATAAAGTAATTTTTTTTAAATTAGTCTTAAATTTTCTATTTCTATATAACTTTTTTATTTTATTCTCAAATGAACCAAAATATGCTCTCTACTGAGTTCTTTTATTGTGCAAAAGTATACAATTAATTCATTGTAAAGAGATTTTATCATAATACTGATTAGTATTTGAAATTAATATGAAATATAAGTATACATTATATACAATTATATATTGCAAGTTTATAACTGCATCAAGAACTGCCAATTTGAACCAGAAGAAAACAAATATTAAAGTAAAGTAGCTATATATATGTGTGTGAAATTGTTTTAATTGATTTTTAAAGTAATTAATTAAAATTTGAAGTTGTATACCTTAATTTAAATGTCTAAAATTATAGAATATAGTAATTAAAAACATACATTTTTGTTTTCTATACTCAGTGCTTGAACACAATTTCAAATTATAATTAATATACATTTAGAGTGGAATTTTATAAAGAAACATATTTCTGTTAAAACTTATGATGAATTTTTAATTATCTATTGAAGCTTTAATTTAATTTGAAGATGAAATCAATAAAAGAGTAGTCATTAATAAAATTTAATTTAAATTTTCAATATGGACATTTTGAAGTTCTTGGAAATTTATGATGTAATGATGACATAATGAGTTTAAAGATCTGTTTTTGCATTTTTTTAGTAAATTTTTTATTTCTTTCTAAAGATTTTAATTTTTTTCAAATATGGTGCATAACATAGTTTATTGAAAAACCGTTATAAAAATTATAGTTTATATGTAATTATAGTTTATGTTCCTTATTCTATAATCCATTTAGTTGGAACAAATGTTAGGTATATCATTCCTTGTAAAATTGCTAAAAAGAATGTTGACATATGAGTCAATAAAAGTTTCTTTTAAACTATAATTCTATAAATTTTTATTATAATACAATAATTCTCCTATTAAAATAAAATATCCATAATCATATGCAAGAAATTGCTATTTTTAACAAAAATGTCGCTTTTTTTTGAGAAACTTTTAACTCTAAAATAATTGATATTAAAATTTTATTTTATTGATAATGGAAGTTGAAATAAATATCTAATAGTTTCTATATATATTATCTTTATTTTTGCTACAAATGAGGCGTTTGGCATTCCATATACACTCATGTGTCCAATTTTGTTTCTTTACTATTTTATCTTGCATTATACTTTATAGAAATGGTTAAGAAACTAATGTTTTCACACATTAGATAATTTAATTTTCCTTTAATTGTGAAATTGCGAAATTTATTTTAATCTTAATTTAAATACTGTTTTATTCCATATAATTATTCTAAATAATTAATTTTCTAGGTAAGTACTAGCTCAAATATGAAAAGAATGAATTGTGTGGAAAAAAAAAAAAAAAAAAAAAAAAAAAAATTCTCAGTTTAAGTTTTTTGAATATTTCATTTTAAATATTTAGCATGCTTTAACTTTGCTAAAAATATTAAATAAGTGCATTTGCCAAAAAAAAAAAATCAAAATTATTCTTTCAAGTAAATAGTTTTAAAAAGTTAAAATATTGTTGACTTTTTACTCGTTTATAAAATTTGTTATTCTTTAATTTATAAAAGTAAAATAAGTAATAAATTCCTTGCAAAAAAAAGCAAAATTCTTAGTTTAGAATTTGTATCTCTGTTAGAAATGAATTCTTCTGTGTCAGAAATTTTATCTGGCATTTAATAAAGCACATTATTTTTAGCATTTGTTTTTAAGAAAATTTCACTTAGCCTTGTTTTCAAAGCTATTTTTAGAAATGTTGCTACTTATATTTATTATGAGCAACCTTGATCAACCTATATGTTTATAATTTATTCAAAGATCAATTGTTTTAGCAAATTTATTTTATAAATATCTTTTATTGTCATTTTAGCATATATTTTTTCGATGTTTAGCATCGTTGCAAAATACCTTTTCAAAGCCTTATAAGTTTTTCCTTTAAATATAAATGGAACATTAGATATCTTCACTGGAAACAAGTTTCAGTAATTCAATAAATTGGAAATATACTTAAATTTTCTGTTTCATAATTTGTCACAAGCTTTTCCAGTTCATTACAATAAAAAAAAATTCTATATTAAACTCTCATTTGTAACTTAATTTATGTCATAGAAATTTGAAATAATTGATTTAGCAACGAAATAATAATAGCATTAAAACTATATATTAAAAAAGAGATGATGAGCATGTAAACACCAAATGTATTTAACTGTATTTTAGTAACTTTAAATATTTTAATAACTTAGTCTGATAATTTTTTATATCATTAATATCAGCTATATTTCACATAATGAACCTGTATCTTGCATTCTGAACAAAATTATCCTTGGTTATTTCTTAGAATTGTGGGTTACATCTTTTTTTTTGATATATAAAGTTAAAATTATGATTATCAAACAATGTAGGAGCAATAAAATATTTTCATAGAATAAAAATGATTATCTGTTCAATTAGTTTTGTTGCCAGATACATTAAACCACACAGTTAATGAATCTTATTTTACAAATAAGTTTTAATTAAAACAAAATCTTACAAATTCAAATTGAGTTTCATCGATGTCAGGATCAAATCATTTGAGTGTATCATGTTTATTTCGATATTGGGTTATTTTATGAAAAATAGTTACTGAATTTAATATACATTTACTAAATATGAGCATTATTATAAAGGATTCGGAAAAGTATATGGAAAATTGAACACATACAATCCAATATGTTCCATTAACTCCAATATGTTCCATTAATACTACTCTTAGAGGATGTATTCTGTTTGTATGGAGTTTGTATGTTTTTATGTTCATTGATTTCTAAGCATATCTACCATAAACCACAGAAACGTATTTTATATTTTTAAGCGAACGTAAACACTGCAGATGATATAACAGTATTTTATTTTTCATTGAGCTTATACAGATTCTTAAAAAAAATGATACATTTGTTCTGCTAGCATACAGTCCAGTAATCTTCTCCAATAAACTTAATAAATTTTTGACTAGTGCTACTGTTCATATTAATCAACTCAATTAATTCAATATTTATTTAAAGTATATTTAAATATTGTGTTATTTATTTAAGTTCATAAGTTCTGTTAGAGCATTTTATAATATGCACGCATTTATAAAATTACTTTCAAAAGATAGAAAAGTTTTTAATTTAACTAAAAAATATTCTTGAAATAATATTTTTAATAAGTGCATGTATTTTTATTACTCCTTGATCATAAGGTTCCTCATAGGTAATTGTCACTTAATGTACATCAATATGTATTAACTTTGAATGAATTTGCGATGTTGATTGTTCCATAAATTCAGATATAATGTTTAGACATTTTACTGAGAATATTTAAACTTTAATAAATAAAATTATTGTTAACATTATTTCAGAATCTAAGATTTGTCTGTTTACTTTTATTATGGCACGTATTGTTTTAATATTCTGTACACTTAGCCAGAATGAGAATTTAGTTTTTTTATAGATTTAGGAAAAATATTGTTGTACTTTTAAATATCCCCAGTTTAAAAAATGTTTCCTTTATTCGCTATATGAAGAAGAATCCTGTCTTTCATAATGTTAAACAGTGTAATTTATAATTTTAAAAGTCCATCGTTATTGTTGTTTCTTTGAACAAATGTGTAGCAAATCAATTTTTTCTCTATTCTTCCAGAGACCATCTTAAAACTTTATACCTTTTCTGGAGCAAAATGAAAATCTAACAGGCAATTACTTGGTCATGCAGAACATTACAGTTATAAATCACGCGTGCTTATATCTTCTTTTTTCTTATTGTGCAACCGTTCCCGAAAATGAATTAATAAATGAATGATTTGGTCTCTTCTTTCTGGATTAAAAGGTATTAACATGGAGAGATCATTGCAAATTTTATAATAGGGTTTGGAATGATTATAAAATAACAGGAAATGATTATAAAATGTCATCGCCTCATTCGATGAAGATTTCAATTCTGAAATATTTCTTTAGATATATTATAATTTCTTAGATTTTAGTTTGAGATATTTGATAACTATTTAACATTAAATATTTGATTTCTGCAGGAACTCATACAAAAACTCTTGAGCTTCATTCCACGGGGGTCCCTGATGCTAGAGCAGACCTGTGGGCTCGTGCACCGACACTTGAATTTCACTCAAAAGAAGTTTTTAAATAATTTAAACCTTCATTTGAGAAGAAATAATTTGTCGCATTCTGCCACGTTTCCTTTTATTTTTATTTAGTGTATTTGATGTATTGAGTTTGATGCGTCCGTCATCTTTGGTTTTTCCCCAAAATCGGAATATAGTTTAAGTAAACCAGGGGCCCGTTTTTTCTAACATTCTAGAAAATCTTTATTTTTTTTGAAAACTAAATTTAATAAGAAATACCTATTCTGAAGTTACAATTTCAGTTATAAATATTTATTTTATTCTCTAATGTGATTTAAGTAATTGTGTATTTTTTATATATTAAGTAATACAAATCTTTTTCTTATAAGAATCATGAAAATGAAAGTATCTATAAAAATTATATTTTTATAGAGTAATTAAGATTATTCGTTTTATTTAAATTTTTGCATGCATTAAATAAAATCATAAAATTTTCTTTTATATAAAAAATACTTTTGGAAATTTAATACTTTTTCCGGCAAAGTTTCTAAAATTTTATAAAAAAAAAACGATTTTTCCTTTTATTTTATACTGGCCTAAGATTCTATCAAATTCACACAATGCCTTTATTTCAGTTTAATTTGAAGCTTTGAATTCAGTGAAGAAACTTAATAAAAATTTTCCCGTGTATAAGTGAATCCACATTTCATAAATATTTAAAAATGTTGGTATTTTTACAGTTATTTCTAGAACATATTTTTATTTTTATCTCGTCTACTAATTTTTTAATTAAACGCTAAAAGGAAATTTTTATTGCAATTTCAGTAAATGCAATGCATGAGTGATCAACAGAAAATACTTGCAGCGAGTGAGGAAAGAATAAAAGAATAATTACGTGCACCTATTATTTTATTTTTAAATTTTTATAATTGTTATGTTATGTAATTATGCACAGTTAAATTTATAATGTATACTATTATCCATAACATATTTACACTACTGGCCATTAAAATTGCTACACCAAGAAGGCGACATGCTACAGACGTGAAATTTATACGAAAGGAAGAAGGTGCTGTGATATGCAAATGATTAGCTTTTCAGCGCATTCAGACAAAACAGGTGCCAGTAGCGACACCTACATTGTGTTTAAATGATGAAATTGTTCAGTCGGTTCCTCATACACAAATTGCAATTGAACGTTGTTGCCTGACTTTGATAAATTTCGAATTGTAGCGTACCGGGATTGTGGTTTATCTTATCGCAGTATTGATGCTCGCGTCGATCGAGATCCAATGACTGTTGGCAGAATATGGAATCGATGGGTTCAGGACGATAATACGGAACGCCATGCTGGATCTCAACGGCCACCTATCACTAGCAGCCGAGAAGACAGGCATATTATCCGCATGGCCGTAATGGATCGTGCAACCACGTCACGAGCCGTGAGTCAAGAAACGGGGTCGTTTGGAAGACAACAAGTATCTGCACGAACAGTTCGACGACGTTTGCAGCAGCATGGACTCTCAGCTCGGTGACCATGGCTGCGGCTTCCCTTGACGCTGCGTCATAGTAAAGAGCACCTTCAATAGTGTGATCAACGACGAACCTGGGCGCACGAATGGCGAGACGTCATCTTTTCAGATGAATCCAGGTTCTGTGTACAGCATCATGATGGTCGCATCCGCGTTTGGCGGCCTCGTGGTGAACGCACACTGGCCGCGTGCATTCGTCATCGTCATACTGGCCGTTAAAAAGGCGTGATGGTATGGGGTGCCATTGGATACACATCTCGATCACCTCTTGTTCGTATTGACGGTGCTTTGAACAGTGCACGTTACATTTCTGGTGTGTTACGACCCGTGGCTCTACCCTTTATTCGAGCACTGCGAAACACTACGTTTCAGCAGGATAATGCCCGACCGCATGTTGCAGGTATTGTACGGACCTTCCTTGATACGAAACATGTTCGGCTGTTGCCCTGGCCAGCACGTTCTCCAGATCTTTCACCAATAGAAAACGTCTGGTCAATGGTTGCCGAGCGACTGGCTCGTCACCAAACGCCAGTCACTACGGTTGATGAACTGTGGTATCGTGTTGAAGCTGCATGGGCATCTGTACCTGTACATGCAATCAATCTCTGTTTGACTCAATGCCCAGGCGTATAACTGCTGTTATTACTGCCAGAGGTGGTTGTTCTGGGTACTGATTTCTCAGGATCTATCCAGCCAAATGTTTTGAAAATTTAATCACTTGTTATATCTAGTATAATATATTTGTCCAATAAATATCATTTTGTTATCTGCATTTTTTCCTGGTGTAGCAATTTTAATGGCCAGTAGTGTATGTACCATGTACAGTAATTGGTAACAAAAAATAAATAGGGAACCTAGAAAATTTTAATACAAATAGAATTAACACAATAATAGAAATATCTGCATATTATTTAAATTTTTGTTATATCCATATTTTATTACCCTCGACATTTTAAATTTTACTGAAAAATTTATGTCTATGTACCTAACAACTTTAAAATGTTTACAAAACAGTTTTATTCAAAATAACATATTTCAGAATCTATTCATTTTTATGTTAATATATTATAAATTCACATATTTTATTTTCCTGTTTTTAATTCAACAATATATATACTCTAAATATAACTTTTTCTAAATTCTATCCATTCTATCCTATTCTATTTATAAAGTCGAACGACCCTTCATTAACAGATAAAGCATTTAAATTCATAAATTTAAAGGCGCTGCAAAGCAGAAAGCATTAAAACTTGGCCTATCACATTCGAAGGTAAGGTTTCACTGGTGGAAGTTTCAACTATGATTTGATACACATATCGAAAGGGAGGAAATCTAGAAGACTCCCAAGCACCCACTCAGAAAGAATGCTTGCATAAAGAGGAATTTTAACAAACGTTTTCCGTTGTTGCGTCGTGGATGTAATCGAACACGTGATTTTTTTCCTTTGAAAATATCTATCCTGTCACTACACCATTATGAAACTCTATATCAGGAGTGGCCAAACTTTTGGGATCCGGGATCTACTCCATATTTAAAAAATCGAAGGCGGTCTACCAATGGCAGAGCTAAATTAAAGTACATATTTATTTTCGGTATGAAGAAAATATGGTAAATTATGTAATTTTTCTTAAAAAAATATTAATATTTACAAAATAAAAATTTACTGGCGAAAATATTCAAAGTATTCATATATCAAAAACTGATCATCCTATTCACTTCGTTTAGTTGAAATTTGGCACTTATATCTGTGATAAGTTTATCATATTGTGGCTGGTATGAGCTTATTGCAATGCATAAACACGAAATTAAATGTTCATCTGTTAAATGCGACCAATGATTGTTTTTTGTTAATGGTTGAAAAAGCAGGCTCGCAGATACCTCAATCCAAAGTATGATTTAAAATTCAAAATCAATTTGTAAATATTTGGAAACGTTTCCTCAGAAATTAATTTTCAAAAATCAGTATCGCTAAATATGGTGTGGATTTAAGAAATATATCGCATCTTAATTTAATAATTTCTTCCTCGACCGTGACTGATGTGATATCTATTAAAAGCCCTATTTTTTTCAGATACTCCATCAATGTGACATTTTCATTAAATGGGGAAATAATATAAAATTGAGTATTTCTTTCAACCTATTTAAGTCAGCGAATCTTCTTTCCAATTCTTCAAACAAAACAAGTAAGTATTAAGCGAAATCTTCGAAGTCTCGGTTTGGATTATGGATGCAATCTTCCTCCATGTTTTTGAAGTTTCTCAATTCATGTTTTCTTAACTGAGATTCATACTTTTCTATAGTGTTTTTGAACGTTTTAATAGCGCTCATCATGTCCGTTTTAGGTTTTAAATCATAAACCTTAAATCATAAATCGTAAATCTTTACAGTTTGTTTTGGGTTTTAATGCGTGGACTGTTGTGTGTGTGTGTAAATTTTTATTTTAAATAATTCATTTGTTTCTATGTCATAAGTCATAAATTGAATTGTTAATATCCGTAATCATTATCGGGATGGTTGCGCGGTCTACCTAAAAAGTATTCGCGGTCTACCAGTCGACCGCGGTCGACGTCTTGGCCACCCCTGCTCTATAAGTATTTCATTTGCAAATATACCATCAGATTTATGATAAATTTAACCGTTGGAACAAAAAACAATATGAAGAAAAGAAAAATTATGTGTCCTCTGATAATCATATTGTTGTAAAAAGGTAATTAAAAACCTAGTTTATACCAGAAAACCAAACCGAATTTTTGAAACGGGAGTGACAAAAAATCAATTTAAAATCAGCAAAATTAAAAATTATTTATAAAATAAATTTCACTTTTTCAACACTTTTTATGGCAGTACTCTATTCATAATTTATGCGCATATTAAGGATCGTGATCACTCGTAATGGTAATTTGTTGAAACTCATTGTATCAACTTTATTTCTTTTACACACGCCGAATTTCTTTCAAGTGCGTTTTTTTAATATTCATGATCGTCCAATTTATATGCCTCGAAACCTCGCTACAACTGGAATTTGTGAATAAAAATGTGCTGAAGAAATTCACGAAATTAATTACTTTAATGTGCACACAATGTCGTTGACTCATTCTTGTTACAAATAATTATAAATGTCAATCTCATATGCGTTGTTTCGTTTTTCTTCTGAAAATGTCTCATGTTATGTTAAATTAATCGATAAAAAAAGAGACTTAACATAAATCCGTTCCATTTGTTAAAATTTTTAGTAAGAGGTTAAATTCTAATAATACATAATAAAATAGACATGATTTGTATGCATATTAAATATGTGGATTAAATCTGATGTGTATTTAATTATCCATTTAGGAAACATAATTTCATATAAAT
>JAPDSC010127144.1:0-11886 GCA_026290005.1 Latrodectus geometricus
TCTGGGCAACTTTTTAATTTATCCAATTACGGCATTTGTAATGTTCACTTCAAATAATTCGATTTTGAATGATAATAATTCTATAAATTCTCCTTTGGCACCAGTTGATAACATGAAACGTTCAAAAATTAATAACACAATTAATTTAATATTAGCAGTTGGCACAACTGCTACTGATGAACCTGAAACTAATTTAATATATTTTATTTTGTCATTATAAAATAATAAATATTGAATGTTCACTCTTTCACAGTCATATGTTTATACGATGCTATGTTTATAATTTATAAGATTTTTAATCATCCCTTTTGTTCTGAAAAATTCAAAATATTTCAGATGCTTTTTCAAAACAAATTTTTAAGTTTTCACTGCCTGCATATGGTTTCCCTCTTTAACAATACCTATTAAAAAATTGCTAAATGAACAATATTAACATTGTCGGTATAGCGCATTTAGCTGTGACGCATTCAAATGGGCAATGGCTCATCAAATGGGAAGTGATGAGGCATTTGATATCTTGTTATTACCTGATTTTCCACAACAACAAGAAAGATTGAAGGACATTTGAGTTTCTAAAAAATTGGAAATCTTAATCTATTTAATTTAAAATTAACGGAGTAATTTACAAGTTCTCCATAGCTATATAATTATGAGAAGAAAAGTTAGTCTGTAGCCATGTTGTTATAGGAAGGAATGAATTGAGTCAGATGAATCGGACTTTAGTCACCTATCCGTGATTTATAAGATCTACAGTTGACAACTCCACAACAAGCTTCCTAACTGGCTTGCTATCAAAAGTAATAAAACTCACTCAACTAGTGGAAGAAATTGGTGTTCATAACCGGAAGTAGAAGAATTTTGATTGTAAAATATGAGAGTCATATCGTAACAGTGATATTATTTAAGACATTTGTCCTTGTTAATCCTGTGTGTACAATTTTACTGAAAACAATAAAGCGACCATTTATCATTACATCAGTTAAAACCTTATTAAAATCAATACAGTGGTAAATTACAATTTAGTACAGCGTATCTAAGTTTTAAGTCATTTTAAATTTGTTAATTTTTTACATGTCTAAGCCATACGTTATTTAAACATTTTACGTATTTAAACTCAATTATTAGAACTTTAAGATACTCGAAGGAGAGAGAACTTCAGATCTGAATGCTCTGAAAGCTAAATATCTTGATGGTTCAAAATTAAATTTATCTTTTGCAATAAATTTAAAAATTAAGATTATCTTTTTCAAAATAAAATTTATCAAAATTAAATTTGGCTTCTCGATGAAATTTAAAATTTCAATTGATTGGTCTAATGAATATTGTATATTAAGTACAATCAACATGACTAAGTTAATACAAAAATTGCTTAAAAATTATCTTTGTGTCTTAGTCAGTGCAAGCGGCGCATGCGCTATTTTGTGGAAGTGGAAGAAGTTAAACAGCTAATAAAGATCGCGATGGACGATTAGTTAACCACAGCATTATCTACTTGTAAATATTGAATTAAAACCATGTAAAATACTGTTATCACGAAACATAATTTATATTTTCTAACAGAAGAGTGTTTACTATTATTCTTATACTTTTAAATACGTGGGTTTTAGATACAAAATACATTCTTATGTAAAATAAATTTTTAAGTAGACGTAAAGTACTGAATTTGAAATAACTTTATTTTTTACTATACAAAACTCTGTTTACTTTTTCATCATTAATGTAAAGAATATATGTTGTTAAATGTATGAAGATGTAAATAAATAAGACAAAGTAAAGAAAAATAAAACAAATTAAACAAAAATATAAGGAAAGAAAAATATAACAAAAGTTCAATAGATTGTAAATGAATGATGTGAACCGATTCACTACTGTTTCTTTTTAGAGTAAATATTTATTAAAAGCATAGTCACCTTAATTTCTTGTTAATAAATACATATTTAAAAGACTTGCTATTATTGTGTGTGTGCAAAGTTTTCTTACAAAATTGCAGATGACATATTATCGTTTTATATATGAAATAATGTGGCAGTATAATAAATAAAACAATTTTATTTTTTCAATTAATTCACAGATAAATATAATGCTGTTTTTATATTATTTTTGCAATTTTATTCGCTTTATCAGCAAAATTTCCATAGCAAGAAATTCAAAATCTCAGTATTGTTGAAAATAAATCACACAATTAAAACTGTTTTGCAAACACATAAGGAATGTATCTAATACTTTCTAACTATTAAAGTCATTATTTTGAGAAACTACATTAATATATCATGACATCATAAATATTAATTGTTTATTTAAAATTACGAAATATATTTCATTAAAGTTATTTTGTCCTCGTGGTTATCAGCAAGATTTTCTAGAAATTGTAAAAGAAATTTAATATTCTAAAGATGTTTTATGTTTTTGTAAGCAGCGCTTTATTGAATTTAAAAAAAACGTTAGGTGAATAAAATCTAATGTTCCAACACAGATTAATCCTTAACACATTATGTACATACATTTTTATTTAATATAAATGATCGCTTAAAACATAATTAAATGAAATATCAAAATTACAGTAACTGAACACTATTATATATATATATATATATATATATATATATATATATATATATATATATATATATATATATATATATATATATATATATATATATCACTTAACACACTTAATCACTGAATAGCATATCATGAATTGTAATATTACCAAACTGATTGCGAAAATATTTATTGCCACATTTGTATAGAAACAATTATAAATAAGACTACAATTTGCATCTTAGCTATTTGGTGACTAATGCAAGTAGTTGTCGTATATAATACAATTATAATGACAGTGATATTTTATGCTGACATATTAATTCATTACTTTTCATTTATTAGATTATAAATTGCTTTATGATCAGTATTACATTTCCCTTTGTTTATAACAGATTTTTTTTTCTTTTTTCAAAACATAAAATCCTTATGATATTTATCCGAAATAAACATTTAACTATAGATTAAATTATATATGAAGAATATAAATAATATCTAAATTGATTAATATGTAATTGGTATAATATCAATGATTCCTTTCCATTGATAGCATTTTCTAGGAAGAATCTAAAATTACAATCATATAAATTCAAAAATATGCACTTTTTGCATAATAATATTAAATTTACAATGCAAACTTATACTAATTAACTGATCTAGAGAAAATTATTTTAAACTGCTTTCAATGTATAATATACATTATTAATTTTTTTAAAATAAAAGTAGGAATTTTCATTCATTTTTATGAATGTTTATGTAATTGTGTTGTACATTTAAGTGGTATATTTTTGATAAATAAAAAGTTAATATATCAAATTTATTTTTCATAAATAGTTCTGTATGTAGGAAAGAAATGCATTTTCATTGTCAAGATATGTGAAATAACAAATAGATTATTGTGTCATACATTTCCTATGAATAAGATAAGAGAGATACAGTTTTCTTTCAAAAAATGTGATATCTGCAGTCAACCAAGCAAATTTCGATAACATTCTTAACAAATGACACTCTAATGCCAAAAAATCCAATTATCTTGTCAAGGGATCAAATTGTCAGTTTAAGGAAGATTCTAGAGCAAAATATTTTTTCAACAAACCTTTGAATATAATCCACCAAAAATTACACTATTATATTTTAATATATTTAATCTTTTAGCGAAAACGAATTACTATGCGATCAAACATTAAATCTTTGATTTTACTTGAAAAATACAAAAATGAGCGTTTCTTTTCATTTGAATTCCGGAATTTTATATTGTTAAACATAAATGATTTTCCATATATTATGTAAAATGCTTTCTCTTTTTAACAAATTAAAGACGAAGTTTAGAAAAGTAATGGTCTAGTTATGTTTTATGTACATGTTTTATTTGTCTAAGTTAACAAGTTTTTATTTCAAATTCATCAAATATTATTCAAATCAAATTCCGTGACAAATGAATATTACTCAATGACATTTAGTTTTAATTTACACACATGAGTTAACCACTTCAGCATTATTTTATTGTTTTATTCTTAATTCATATTAATTTACATGAAGGATTACATAAATTTCATTTTTGTATGAATTTTTACAGCGTATAGAGGATTAGAATGTAACGTCTCACTCAAGAAATCCGTAACCTTTAATTCGAATCAAAATACAAACATTAATTTACACTACCTCAACACCAATTTTATATAATAGTTATTTCTGATTTAACGTAACTGAGAGCTTTGTTGTATTATTAAAGATTATTATCTGTCCCATATTATAAGCAATATATTTGAGATAAACTAAGACAAATTGCAAATGCTTGGAGAAACTGAAATCAAATCATTCAACAAGAATACAAACCATCTAGTGTATTTAGAGTTAATGCATGTATTTAGAGTCAATAGAGATAATTATATCATCTAAATTTGCAAAAACTCCCTCACCATCTAAATCTTTTAATACCTTCTCGTTTATCAATTTAGTGAAATAAGCTCCACTCTGTTTTTCAGACCGAAAACTAGAAATATTGGTAATTTCTAAAAATAGATGTAAATGCTAGATATTTCCTTTCTTCTGGTGGAACTCATAATTGCAAAAAAGCATTCGATAATATCTAATGTAGTGTAGTATTTGCATCCTGAAATTTTATCGACTAAATCAGAAATCTTTGGAAGTGGAATGGGTAGTAATTCCACAACTGAATTCAACTTCCTCAAATCTAATGCTACTCTATAACGTCCACTCTTTTTTTAACCATTAAAATTGGTGCGGCTCATAGACTGTCAGTCTCTTCAATAATCCCGAACTGTTGTAATTCCTGAAGTTGTTTCCTTAACTCGGACTGAGGGGCAAATGGGACTGGGTATGGTTTAGAATGCTGCGGAATATTATCGGATACTGAAATTTTTATATTTATCGCGTCAGTCTCACCTAATGTTTGTAAATTTACTGAGAAAATATCAAAATATTCAACCAATAATGTAGCAAGTTTTTCCCTACATTCATCATTAACATTGTCTAGAATAAAATTTTTGATATTAAATTCTCGTTTCCTTAAGTTTAATGTTTCCGAACTGGCTTTTATTAAATTACCTCTACCCTGAATACCTTGTTCTAGTTCTTAATTTATTTGTTCACATGCCCTAAAGTCATTCTTTTATTTAATGCTACCTTTGCATCACTCAAATTTTCCATGACAACATTTAACTCGTGTCCTTTTAACCTTACCAAATTATTTATTAATCTAATCCGTAATTTAACATCTCTCGATATAAATAGTGCATCTTCATCTGATATTTCAGATTGCGATTTAAGTGTTATTATCTTTTTTTCTTTGCATTGTAATATTATTTTTGTTAATACATTTCAAAATATTGCAATTTTCATTAAGTCCAAATTTATTTCCCTCCAACCTAATTATTTCATTATCAATAGTTATATAATCAATAGTTATAGTTATTTGTTTCCGCTTACGCATATTTTAGTGCGTTTTATAGCTTTGTAACTCAAAATAACATCATAATCCTGAGGAAACCTTTGGTCAGTTATGAAAAAATATGTATGTTAAAGTGGTTAAGTTCTTGTTTGGTTTCGGGTTCATCATAATTGTGGCTTCTTCCCATATTTGAGGGATTTAGTTTAGATTTAGGCATTTATTAAAAATATAATTTATTTCCTGAATGATGTTAGGTGGCAATTCTTTAAGCATTCAGTTTGGGACTTTTTTTTTTCCTGGTGACTTCTTAGGGTTTAGGTCTTTTAGTATCATTGAATTTCTTCTAGGGTTGAGGGTTCTATTGCAGTGGCAGGCAACTCAGCAGTGTGGATTCGAAGACTAATTCTTCTTACTTTTTCATCAAATTCCTTATCAGATACAGTGGAAATAGTTCGGAATTCTTTCTCCATGCAGTCAGCAAATGCCTTAACTTTCTCTGACTCTGTATAAACAAGACCTGTTCCTCGAGTAGAGGTTTACAGGTTCGAGTCCGGTGCTTAAGTCTTTTGGCCATATTCCAGATGGAGTTGTCTTGTGTGTCTAGAGTGGATAATTTATCCTCCCATATTTTCCATTTATTTTTATTAATTTCTTATTTGATAGGTCTGTTATAGAGATTTATTTTAAATTTATATTCTGGGTTTTGGGTATTACGATATTTCTTTCTGGTTTTGTTTCTTTCTTTGATAATTTCTTTTGTTTCTTTTAAAAGTTTATAGAAGTTTTCTATTCGTTTCTTTTCTTCGGAGGCGTTATTAAAGGCGTCTAAAAGTTCTTTATTTAAGGATTGGATGGAGATATCTGCATCAATAGAATTTTGCATTATAGGTGTCTTCCAATTTCTTTAAATTGATATATTTTTATAAAGGTTCCAGTTTGTAATTTTAATGGTGCTTGGTGAGTCATTTTTTACAAGATTTATAGAGGCAATTATTGGCAAATGATCAGACATGAGGTCATTTACCACATCTGCTGTGATGTTAAGTGCAGTATTAGTGAGAATATAGTCCAGGAGTTCCGGCTGCTGAGCAAGAAAAACTGGATAGTATGTGGGTTCCATTGATGTAATGACATTAATAGGTGTGATTTGTTGTATGTTAAATAATTTGGTTCCGTTTCGATTGGTAGCTCTGCAACCCCATGCTTGGTGTTTACTGTTTAAATCACCCATAACAATGGTTTTGAATTTTGAAGAGAAGAGGTAATTTATGTTTTCGGAGGTTAGAGATCCGTCTGGTGGGTTGTAAATTACGTATAGTTTAATTTTAGAGATGTTGGAGAATTCAGAAATGGCAGAGACTTCTTCGAAACCTTCGTCATTTTTGCTGCTTTAGAGGGTCGTGGGAATTGTGTTTTTTATAAATAAGGAGACTCCGACCCCTCGGTATAGTAAATCTGTTGGTGGAGTAAGTTTTATAGTTAGCTATGTTGAAGGAGTGGCTCGCATTTTCATGGGTCTCCGTTACCGCACAGATATCGAGATTTTGATTAATTATGAAGTCCTTAAGTTCGTCAAATTTGTTAGTTAGGCAGTTAGCGTTCCACACGCCTAATTGAATTAATTCAATATTACTTTGTAAATTAGACATTATTGTTGCTTTGTTTGTCATTATTTACAGGTGCTGTTGCTGTTGGGATGGCAACAGTACCCGCTTTTTGTATGTAAGAAACTATGAGCTTTAATTGATGATGAATGTCTCTCTTGCTTCTTGTTTGACGTTGTTTCTACTAGCATAACAGTTGTGCTGTGTTTGTTCTTTATTTTTGTTGCTGCGATGAAAGCAGTAAACCCTCTATAATTGGCAGGGAGATCACCCTGGCAATTTGCGTATTTAGCGGGGAGGTCTCTAGTCTTTGTACACTCATAAGAGAAATGGTCCTGGCCTCATTTTACACATTTTGGAGAAGGACTGCACATTCTCTGTAAGTGATGAAGCTGTTATGCTAGTAGTTATGCTAGTAGCTCTGTAAGTGGTGATGACTTTGAGTTGGTCCTTGTCTGTTCTTATACTCCTCAATTCTGATTCTGAGTTTGTTTAAATATCTCCTTTGGTATATTTCTTTAGGCTTGTTAGTTTTTGGCAAGTGACCAAAAATAGAAGTTTTTGTAAATCACCATCCTTGCGGCGGGTCATCTGATGTATGGAGGAGACAAAGAATCCCTCTACTAACAGTTCATCTGTGATGTCGTTTATTTTAGTATCTGCAGGAATGTCCCTAATGACCACCTAAATTGGTTTTTCTTCGGGTAATGAGTGTCTTCCTCTGTTCAATTCCTTAACTTTATAGTCGTGTCTTTATCTCTCTTCCCATTTCTTCTATTGGTTATTTTTTGATCATGAAATGAATGCGTAACTTTTAGTCTTCCAGGGTATTGTCAGAAATCTCCCCTCCAAACCCTTGATTGGCCACACACAAATACAAAAGATCACATTTTTATATTACACGGACCACCAGTGCATCCCAAGGGGAAAAAGACCCTGGGATGGAACTGCTATAAGCTGGAAGTGCAGTTTTCAGGTACCATTTTGAAATGCATAGTTTTATTTATTTATTACACTTGTCTCATTGTATTACAATTTTTATGTATTTCCTTTCTTTTCCATTTTAAAAATTACTGCCGAGAAGAATTGTTATTGAAAATCACTGTACAATAAAACATGTCTTTTCTCTGCAGATTCTTTTATGTAGTTTACACAACGACAGGAAGATTGTTGTTTAACGATTTTAAGTTGTAAAGCTAGTATTGAAATATTAGAAATACATTAAGCAAATATGTAAGCGCAGTTTAGAAAAATTAATTTCCAGTTTGTTCTTTAATATACTGAAAATGTTAGTAATACACATTTTACAGCTAATTCTTATTTATATACATGAAAAGTGCTTACATTCTTTATTTATTTGTAAAGTACTTTTGTTATATAACTTTATTACATTTTTATAAACATGTTTTTTAATAATACACGCATAAAAAATGTCAATGTGAATATACAAAAAATTTCAACAATTTTTTTAGGAAACTGATAATTATTTTATGGAATTATATTAAGCAGACACACATATTTTCTTGTATAACAAATGAATTCTTTTTCCAAATGGATCAACTTCATATAGCAAAATTTTGAGGAAATGATAAAATGTATATAATAAAATTAACATTCTTTATTATTTGAATATGGTGTTAGTTAATTTTTATAAAATTTTTCTGAATATATACAATTTATTATTTATTGGAAAAATTTAATGGAATTCTGAAAGTGAAACATTGATATATTAATGCATGTAATTATGTAATTTATGATGGTACTTAAAATAAGAAATGATCTACAATTGATTTTTTTTTTATTTTAATGCTTTAATATCATATACTACTTAAAATGATGTGGCACCTAAAAAAATGTAGAATCATGCTACTTATGCTTGATGGAAATCATGTAATCAGAATTAGAAATTCTTTTTAAATATATTGGTATGGTACACTAATTGATAAGGCAAGAATTTCAAAATGGACTTTTCAACAAGACACACAGTGGATCACTGCAGAATAAGAATGAGTACAGATCCAGTATGCTTTTCAGGGTCTTTATATATTGAAAGCTCTATCAACTTACAAGTTTTTAAGTCTAAAAGGAGATAATCTTCGAAAAGCAAGGTCACTTTTTATTGCACCCGCATTTGTACAAGCGTGTCAAATATTATTTGGGAAATACCGATTTCTTGCTTCTCCATGCACGTTTACTATTTCAAGAACAGAGTTCATTTTTTTTTAATTTGTTGCGAGTTAATTTTTAAATTATGTGTTTAACTGAAAATTCCACTTTGAATAATTTTAATTATATAGTTTTCCTGTTAAAACATTATATATAAATGCATCTATACACAAGTATTATATTTTAATAAACGTATTTCTTGTAATATTAACTAAAGTATTATTTGTCAATTATAAATAATTGATAAATATTGGGTTGTTTCGAAAGTTATTGCCAATATTTTAGGACAATTAAGATGCAGTTCATTTAAATATTGATATACATGTATTACATTCTGCTCCACAAACTTTCTCCATCTTTAGTGAAGCTTGCGAATTCCGTCCTTCCAGAACCTCTCAGATTTCTCGGCAGAACATTAGTCCAAATTGGATTTGATCTCAACCAAAGACTCAAAATTTTTCTCATTAAGGGAAATCCTTCATCTAGTATCCTCCAGAATACTCGCCATAAACAACACATAACTTATTGGACGTTTGTGTGATATTTTTGACCTTTCGGAAAAAGAAAAGCTTTCAATGCCTATAATTCACTTTATTTGCCACCTTATTCTAAGGCGTACAAATCTGGTAAAAATTAACCAATCGTAACCAAACTTTTTTCTATATGTGGATGAAGCTATCTATTTTAAAATACGTACAAATATTATTTGTTAACAATAATTGTGATACATTCAGCAGGTCTCTCGATCTACCTACCAAAAATCGGCACGAACACTTCCAGACAACTCATTAGTTTGCAAGATCGAAAGAAAGATCATTTAAAAGAAATACATATGCCATTTTACAATAAAACAAACCTCTTGATTCTGAAAAGAAAAACAAATCACAAAAAGTTCCAAATTTCCTTTTAAAGTTGACACATGCAATGGGAAAAGTTGTTTCAAACGAAAATATTAAATGACACTAAGAATAATGCATTTTATTTATTAGGGTAATAATCATTGTGTCTTTAAATACTTACATAATTTTTTATGTAAATCCCATTTACTGTAATAAAAGGCATTGTATGATGTAACATAGAATTATGATCTAGAAGGATAGCAGTGCATTTATTGTACAAAATTCTTTAAATTCTCGTTAATCAATTTTTATGGTATTTAGTTATTCTGTTACAAATATTTCACTTAAAAGTGTATTCAAAACTGTTACTATTTGAACAAAGGATAATTAATAAACGATAAAATATTTCACTTAAAAGTGTATTCAAAACTGTTACTATTTGAACAAAGGATAATTAATGTAATCTTATTGGTGAACATATAAAGCATAATCGTTTCAGATGAAAAGGTATTTGAAATAACATCCTAGGTTTTTAATTTATCCAAATTATAATATGTTTATTAGAACATGGGCGAACATGGAATAGACAGACCAAATAAATTTTCTATTGAAAATAATTGTCAAGTAAATACCTAAGAATCTATTCTAATGTAGTATCATAGATTGATTAACATGTCCAAATAGTGACAGAAATTTAAATGAATTCAAAAGAACGGAAAAAGTTCATTTCATTTTCAGGAATACACTTAATTCACTTCTACACTTTATTTTGAAAAATTATGAGGGATAATTCTTTTATTAAAAATTAATATGAAGGAAAAAATTAATTAAAGTGAGATTAAACAATAATTTTAATATAATTTACGCATGAAATCAATATTCTCAGTCCTTGAAATATTATTTTAATCTCAATCATTTATTTCAGCAAACATTGTTTCATTTGTTAATTATTTTTGTAGTTATTTTGTATGCTTATTTCAAATATATTAATATTTTAGTTAGATCAAAATCCATTATTAATGCCAAACAATTCTCAGAAGTCATGAATAAATTAAAATTTTTGATTCCATGTATTTAAAGTATTACAAATGAAATTGCTTAGAAACTTTAAATTTCCAGATCAATAAAATTAATGCGCACAATAAGCTTAGAAATAATAAGATTATACTAAAACTTTTAATGGTTCTTTTATTTTAACTTTATCTTATATACTTAATAAAAATGTATAATACAGCTAAAAATATGTTGAATGCACAGTTAACTGGAATTTTTCCGTCATGGAAGATATTTCAAATGAAATAATTTAACATATAATTAATTAGTTAATTATCTAATCAAGAATATTCATATTTTAAAGTATCTGGAGAATAACGAATCATCCAAAATTCTAGAATACTTAATTTAAAATAAACTCACAACTTACATTTCATCTTCAACTTAATTAATATATTCATCGTTTAATCATTTGATGCTGCTCTTCTAAACTACAAAATAAAGTTAAACGCCAAAGAAAGAATTCGGTCTCAATATATAATTAATATACGAGACGGAGAAAAAAGTAATTTGTACCTGAGAATTACTTTAACATACGCTTGGTTAAAGTATTGCATTTTTGATTGATACTAACGTTTCACAAATGCTTTTAACTTTCTAAATAACCGCCTAGGGTTTAATGATAATATTTCATAAGTGAATTCAATTTTCTCATAATTAAAAAGCTTTTATTAAAACTTTATTGGAGAACTTAAGAAAATGTTAAGTATTTGAATTTTAGTAATAACTTACTTTAAATATTTTTTTCATTATTTGATTTACGCATAAAAAA
>JAPDSC010127144.1:19104-43683 GCA_026290005.1 Latrodectus geometricus
TATATATATATATATATATATTACACAGGCACCATAATAATTCTTCATTGCAAGAATACAATATTTTATCTATTTCATAATCAGGAAGAAGCTATTAGAATTATTTACTTAACTAATCCTTATATCCTAATGCTTAAAATTATTAACTTATTAAAATTATTAGCTTATGGCAAATCAGTGATACTTCTAGACACTTGTTTCTGATATTAGAATCAATTGTCTATAATGATACCACAACGTTAAAATTCGCATCTTTAAATTGATTATTGACCTTCCTTTGTGGCCAAAGCATCGTTTCATGTTTAACGTACCAAATATACATTATTTTTTCTGTAAATAATATCAAATTGGTATAATTTTGTTTTTTCTATATAATTTAAGACATTAAACTTTATAAAAGAATCATCCTTAATGTGAATTAAAGAAAAAAATACATCATGGATTTTTACATTATGATATGTAAACATTTCAGAGATTGTATGCATATATAATCATAATGTGAACATTTTTTGACCGAATTTCTAACAAGATCCATTTTATTTCCTTTCTCTGTATTTTGTGTTAATAAATGAACAGCTAATATATCTTCAATTTAATATTGTTAGTTCATTGCATTATTCAACACGGCAGAAACCATTTTAATCACTAACTCTTACCTGTGCATTTTTTATTTCAATTCAAATTTAAAAAGATATATTCAAACAAATTCAAAATTATTCTTCTAAGAAATAAATTAAAAGACTTTTACGACTGGTTTAAATGTAAATGCAACTTTGCTAAAACAACGAAAATTTAAATAAGACAAATTAAATACCGTCTGGTTGGTGCACAGCACTAGAAATTTGGACTATAAATGTTGTTAGTTTAAGTATCCCAGTTGAGAAAAATATCATTAAAGTTAGGGCGAAGAATTGTAAAGAGTTTTCCAATCACTTTTAAATTTACAGACTTTAGACATTAAACGACTTAAAACAGTCGGAAAAGTTTCTTCAGCAAAAAAAGGAGTCCCACAAGTATCTTCACAGACAGATTAAAGATTCCTATGGATGCGTAATGCTCTCTAGATTCGTTTTTGCGCATTGAAATTGCTTCAATTAGTTATGAAATACAGAGCTATTAAACATAAAATTGCGGATTTAAAAATATAAGTAAATATTTAAAATAATTATATATAAATAAAATATTTAACTAAACTATAATAATATAATTGTTTATTATTATTTTAATAACACTGTATAATTTAAAGTTTTTTTTATTAAAAACTATATTAAATAAATATAATATTTAAATAAAATAATTGTCTAAATGATATATTGTTTGGAAAAAAATATTATGTTATGTTAGAAATAATATGTGAGAAAAATTTGCTTACTTAATTTAGTTTCGTTACATACATTAAAATGTTGCAGAAGTAAATGTTTTTGTTGTAAAATATAACGTCAGGAATATACACTACTGGCCATTAAAATTGCTACACCAGGTAGAAATGGAGATAACAAAATGATATTTATTGGACAAATATATTATACTAGAAATAACAAGTGATTAAATTTTCAAAAAATTTGGCTGGATTGATCCTGAAAAATCAGTACCCAGAACAACCACTTCTGGCAGTAATAACAGCAGTTATACGCCTGGGAATTGAGTCAAACAGAGATTGGATTGCATGTACAGGTACAGATGCCCATGCAGCTTCAACACAATGCCGCAGTTCATCAACCATAGTGACTGGCGATTGGTGACGAGCCAGTCGCTCGGCAACCATTGGCCAGACGTTTTCTATTAGTGAAAGATCTGGAGAACGTGCTGGCCAGGGCAACAGCCAAACATGTTCCGTATCAAGGAAGTTCCGTACAATATCGGCAACATGCGTTCGGGCATTATGCTGCTGAAACGTAGGGTTTCACAGGGCTCGAATAAAGTGTACAGCCACGGGTCGTAACACACCAGAAATGTAACGTGCTCTGTTCAAAGCACCGTCAATGCGAACAAGAGGTTACCGAGACGTGTATCCAATGGAACCTCATACCATCATGCCAGGTGATGGGCCACTATGACGATGACGAATGCTCGCTGCCAGTTTGCATTCATCACGATGCCGCCAAACACGGATGGGACCATCATGATGCTGTACACAGAACCTGGATTCCTTTGAAAAAATGACGTCTGGCCATTCGTGCGCCCAGGTTCATCGTTGATCACTCCATTGAAGGCGCTCTTGTCTATGACACAGCATCAAGGGAAGCCGCAGCCATGGTCACCGAGCTGAGAGTCCATGCTGCTGCAAACGTCGTTGAACTGTTCGTGCAGACACTTGTGTCTTCCAAACGACCCCGTTTCTTGACACACGGCTCGTGACGTGGTTACACGATACATTAGACCATGCGGATAATATGCCTGTCTTCTCTGCTGCTAGTTATAGGTGGCCATTGAGATCCTGCTTGGCGTTCCATATTACCGTCCTGGACCCATCGATTCTATATTTTGCTAACAGTATTTGATCTCGATCGACACGAGCAGCAATACTGCGATACAATTCGATCTTTATCAAAGTCAGAAACGTGCTGGTACGCATTTCTCCTTCTTACACGAGGCATCTTAACAACTTTTCACCAGGCAACAACGTTCAAATGCAATTTGTGTATGAGGAACCGGCTGAACAATTTCCTCATTTAAACACAATGTAGGTGTCGCTACTGGCGCCTGCTTTGTCTGAATGCGCTGAAAAGCTAATCGTTTGCATATCACAACACCTTCTTCCTTTCGTATAAATTTCGCGTCTGTAGCATGTCGGCTTCTCGGTGTAGCAAATTTAATGGCCAGTAGTGTATTATGCTAAAAAATGCAATAATTTTTAAAATTTAAATGCAGAATTTTGAATGAATTATTTTTTTCCTGTACTAATTTTGTTATAGAACTTTCTTTTGATCTTCTTTTCTTATAAAATTCTGCTTCTAAAAATGAACATGTTCTCACTTTGTTTTATTGTTTTTTTTTTAATTACAGTTTTGTCAATGCGACCAATAACAATTCAATTGGCTATATTAATTATTATCTTTTTGAACAACGTGGCAATACATGAGAATAAAATTAAGATATTTTTGTAAAAAAAATTAATATGTAAAACTTTTAACCAAAATTTGACACATTGATTAAGAGGAACAACATTTATACACTTTGAATGAAAGAACAATATGTAGCAATGAAGATGTGGTGGCATGAACTATTTATATGATTAACTCCCAATTTTTTAATTAATACAGTCTTGTGAATTCTGAATTCATAAGCACGAGATTCCTTTACTACGACAATTCTCGAAAAATATTATACGAATATATTTACTCATGAAGCTATTCTTTCGAATACTTACATACCTAGCCGTCTAATGCACAGGTATTTCATATGATGATTTTTGGAAACATATCGCATTGATTTTTAATATTCATGAAACACTTTCGCCTTGATTGAGAATAATATTAAATAATAATATTGAAATTCAGAATAAAATTGTTGTTTAATATTTTTAATAAATTTGTTTGAACAGAGAAATTAAACAATTATTGGCGGCACATAAGTTTTGCCCTAATAATTGTATTTCAAAATCTCATACTATCTCAAATTTCAATATAAAATATCAGTTTCTTTCAAAAACAGAGAAAATAATTTTAATCAAGCTAATTTTTAACTTTGAAAAATATTTGAATTAAAATTTTTACAGATTTTTTTTAACAGAAAACGCATGTATAACTTTAAAATATCATACAGATTATTATATCATAATAGATTAACCTAATATTAACCAATATTTATTCCTAAAAAACATCAGCTGACAGTTAAAAATACCTAGAACATAATGAAGTGCTCATTGTGTAACATGAATGATAAATTAAATTTTGGAGATTTTTTGTGTTGAATAAAAATAGGTATATTGCTTTCTTTGAAAATAAATCCATTCCACTAAATGAATTCTAATTTTTACAGGAACCACAGGTTGTATTGAAATAGTTTACATATATTTACAATTTGTACCATGTTTTATTTACTTTTTAATTGTTACATGTTTTTAAATACTCGGTATATATCAGTATGCATACATAAATAACTGAGGTCATTTTTATGAAATTTATATCTTAAAGAATTTTCATTTATTTTTACACATTTTACAATGTTATTTCAGAAAATTAAAATATGCAGCAGAATATATTCTATTAATCAATGAATATGTTGTTATAAGATGCTTTGCATATTCCTTTTTACAATGACTAGTGTGGATAGAACTGTAAATATTCATGACAAAAAATTAACATATCCCATTATTTTCAGTTAAAAAAAATATGTTTTAAAATTAAATTCTATCATTTTTCAAGAAAAAAAAAACATTTATAGTTTTTAATAATCTAAGCAAAAATTTGATATAAAATAAAATTAATAATAATTTTTTAAAAGAGTAATAACTTTGTAAAACTTACAAAAAGGTAAAGTATTCATAATCTTACCTTCTCAATTTTAGTGTAATGCTCAGGTATATATTAATGACAGCAGGTTTGAATATTAGTTACCTTAGATATGTGATCAGCATTTAAGATTTGTTAAAACAAAAAATTTTCTTCCTTTGATGCGTTTATGTATTTTTAAATATGTTTTTGATTACTCATTTAGGTTAACGACTTTTCCTTGTCATGAATTAAATATTATTTTTTCTACAAAATTATAAATGAGGTTTTCAAATTAAAATTACTATTTTTTCTAAAAGAAGCTAATATTTTTATGAAAATACATTTCTAATCTACTGTATTTCAGGATCACAATTTTTTTTAAAGTGATTTTACTTTTGTTATGCAAAATTGCATTCAGCTCAATTTTGTTAAGTGAGCTTGAAAATATGGTGCTTGTGTTTTCATTTTAAAAAATACAATATATAATAGAGTATAACACATTATAGATTCATTTGTGAAACATTTAATAAATAATAACCTCATATCAATATTAAAAAATAAAATTCATTATCCTTAATTTCAATATTTTTTTCTTTTCTTCTGATAAATAATTTATGTAATTATTTTTATTTGTCGTAACTTTTTCTCGTTATTCTTCTATAAATCAATTAAGATTAGAGTCTCAAGATAATTATTTTCTTTTAAATTATAGCATTACACTTAATTAGTGTTTGAACTGATAAAGATATTAATTTTCCGACACAAATCATGATTACTTATTTTTGTAGTGCATACTTTTTAGTTAATCTCTTTCCAACGGTGTAGAAAATATGTTAGACATTCGGATTATACTTTTAATTACGAAAATCATTTGTTTTACATATCTTAATATCTTTTTTTTTTATTTTCGAAGAGGAGATGAGGAAAATCATAATTGATTTTTCTAACATAATTCATATTATCTAAATTATACTGATGTTCCCTTCATTTTCAAGAGGTACTGAGAAAAATATATTCAGGTGTACATTCGGAATACTTTTACAACTATACAAAATAAAAATTTAAGTGGTTAAATGTTGGCAATCATTACACACACACAGTTCGAGTTTCTACTACTTACTTAGACATTTATTACGAGATTCTTCTAGTAAATAGTCCTGTCTAGTAAATAATGGAAAATAAATTTAAGAGTAAATATAACATAGTTTTCGAAAGAAAATTTTCGATATAGGTAATTCGTGTATGTTATCTTTATTATTTAAATGTTTATTGATAAGAAAAAGGGGAAAAACAATATATTATTTGTAAAAGTTCACAGGTGTAGATTAATTTTTATTGTAATATAAATTATATATATTTACCACACATTTTCTTCATAGTTTATAAGTTAGTCGTTTTAATATTTTAAAAATATAATGTGACAATCTTGCTATGCTATTTAATGAACTCAAACATTATAGTTAGATGTAAAATCATTATATTATGTGTAAATTTTTGTAACTAAATGAGGAAGTGTTGAAATTTTAAGTCCACTAACACAAACAACATATATAAAAATAGTGACGTATATTAAAAGCGTGATATTTAAAATACAAAAAAAAAAGAAAACAAATAATGATAAATATTGATTTTGTTTTATTCTAAAAAATATTGATACGTAATAGTAAAAATGAATGATCTTAAAATATTTATTTTAAGCTAAAATTATGTGTCCAATTATTTAAATATAATGAAAGTAATAACTTCACAATAACAGTGTTAATATTTGTTTTGAAATAAGAGTAGAAGACCATCTCTAAAATATTCCCCTTTTAATTGATATATTTAATATAACCGTAAGCCCCCCCCCCTCCCATTTACGTATCACACAAACTATTTGAATATAAAACATTAATTTTTATGCAAGCAATTCTGGAAAAAATATATTTTTGGAACTCAACCTCATGGTTTTCCAAAATTATCGAAAATTACTTAAAATTCTATTACTCTAGCCAAAAAACAATCAATTTGAGAAAATAGCCTAAAACTATTGAGAAACTGACATTGAACTATGGTAATTATTGATATGTTTAATTAAGATGACAAAACTATTCGGACTGAAATTCAAACAGATCTAGTTTTGTTGCTAAAAACACTGTTTACTTTTGAATATCCGATAACATTAACATCACTTCAAGATTTATCATATACTTTTGTATTTTTTATTCAGAAGTGTAAAATGGTTATATTTAATATGTATGATAAATTTTGTAAAATGATTAATTATAAAAATATTTTTTATATGATGCATGACAGTTTTTTTGAGAGCTATTTGTAGTAGAAATATAATTTTTTTTGATGTCACACTCTTTTATATTTTAAAATTATTTTGAATTTTTGATTTCCGTATATGTTTACGTTATCCAGTTGTTTTATTTAACGAACACTATTGTACAATTAACTAACGCTTTTGTGTTTTGAAATAAAATAATTTAACCATAAAGAAACTTGTTGTATCATATGTTTCATCCAAAGAATAATGTTCAAATGAAATTAAATTGTAATGAGCAGATAATTATATATTTGTCAGTTCATAAAATATTTTTGCTATCAATACTTTTTCATGAAGGGAATAAGTAAATGTCTTTCCATATTTTAAATAATATGCTTTTAATAACATTTTTAAGATTTCTTAAATCAACAATTTGTTAGGATGTTCCTGGAACACTAAATTAAATCACTCAGAAAATTTGCTTTAACGCATTTTAGACTTAATACTTTCTGAATTTCAATTGAAAATCAGTTAACTTTAATTTCTAAATGCAAGGATATCTTATAAAATATTTATGCCTGTATAATATACAGGTCAACATTGCGTATTTTTGCTCTTGATAGACGTGTGCCTTTGCAAAAATAAATATTCCTATTTTTTTAATAGTTATTCAGATATACAGCGTTTATATTTTCATTTTGAAGCAATTTCATCATTTTAAAACTGCTTCTGCATTCTCCTTTGATTTCTTTACCACTAAACATTATGTCATTTCTTTGCATACATTGTATTTTAGTAGCATATTACTAATTATGTTTAAAAGCCATTATTTTAAGCATTTTGTTTTTAAAAAATGTAATTAACAAATAAAATAATGATAAATTAATAATAAATATTTTTACTGTTGAGAATGCATTATTAATATGAAAAATTACATAATTTGTTTCAAAATTGAATTATATGAGAAATAATAAAATGTTATAGCAGATATTCATGCTAGTTCAAACCTATTGAACAAGCTTTTCCCTTTCCTATTTTAACGTATCTGGGTTCTGAGCTAATTCAGTAAAGATCATTATCCATTACTGGTTGTGGACTCTTTTACAGTAAACACACTCATGGAATTGATATAGCTCCACTATACTTGGGATGTGCATCACAAATTTTATATTTTACTACATTTATTTAGTACTAATAATACAGTAATACTACAGTAATGTAAATTGTAAAAATGCAATTTAGAAACAAGTAACTTCATACCCTATAATTATAATATACAACATGTCAAGGCAAAAATGTTAATGATTAATACTAATAGCTAATGTAAAATTTATAGGCATGTAAGTAAAAATAACAAATCTTTAATTATTGACATATTCTTAAGAAAAGTATAAAGTTATCAGAAAAAAAAATTAAGAAAATGTCTCATATTCATCTTCACAAAATTTTATGATATTGTGAAAATTAATATCGTCAGATTTCTTAATAGAGATTTTTTACGTTTGTTTCCAAAACAAAAAAGATTATTTTTTTCTGAAAATATAAGGGGGGTGTAAATTTATGACTTTAATTTGTTTTATTTCAGATTAAATGAAAAAATTAAAAACTCTGACTTTCCTTGTCAGTTTTCAAAATCCAACATAATTTGAAACAGATTAATGTTGGTTTGTTGAATAATTTACATATTACGATGAATTACATTCCTATTAAGTTTCAAACTTAATCGGAATAAACTTTGCAAGTCTTGTTAAATGAGAAACCTAAAATGCAATGGAAAATTAAAATTGTTGCGATATAGTTTGTTTTAGTTGAAACTCCGATTTCTTATAAATCTTCTAATTATTGAATATATAATATTCTTTAGTTGATATTATTCAAAAATTTTAATTTATATAAATTAGGAGGAATCGCAAAATTACAAGCTTAGATATATTCCTACTGTTGAAAGTAATAATATCATCTAAAAAATCTTACATACCTTTGAAGCTTTAATTTGATATATAAAATATTTTTAAGTTGTTTTTATGCAACAATATTTTAATATAATGTAACAAAAAAATATCAACTGGTATGCAAGGAAAGAGCCAGACTCTTCAATCTCACAAACTGCTATTTCAAGGTTATTCAACTGCTATTTCAAGAGGCCACATTAAAAACCTGACTTTTATTGAGAATCGTATTTATGGTATTTGCTCCACATGTCATGCTCAGCAGGCTTCTGCCGAGGACATACTTGACTGCCTGAAGCTCTCAAGAGAAGAGATTTACACTTCCCCCCTTCTTGACCTTGACTACCCTTGGGTCAGCGGTCTTTTGGATCTTATCTGACTTTTTCAGACAGCTGGAGGATTAGAAACAACAACAAAAAATATCAAAAACTGAATGATTTTAGAAATTGTTAAATAGTAATATTCAGTGAAAATTCAATTAATGTTGGTAATAATTAAATTTAAAATTTGACAGCCATCACATTTCGATCTTTCTAAATTTATATACCCAAAATTATGTTGATAAACCTGACGAATAATGTCATTTATTTCATTAACAAATAGTATCTTTTTTATTCTGCTCTTACACTTTTGTGTTTCATTGTTAATTATTTCGATTCTATACATATATTATCACTTAATTATGCATAAAATATGTCCCAATTTCTCCCCTGTAAAATCTCTTAGTGTGAAAATGAGTTTGGTAAAACTTATTCTAAACAAGATATACATTTTTTAAATCTTAAAATGTAATCATCAGTTTAGTCTTATTTGTTGGAATTCGTATGGAAGTAAAATTTTCTTATCAGTATATTAAAAATCATGCCCATTTTCCCTTCATTTCAATAATTTTTATTTTTTAGTTAAATTTATTCTAACAAAAAATAAATTATTTTTAATTAAATAATATCTCAACTTTATTTTATAAAAAAAACCAATACTTTAAGCGAATTTCTTCCTTTATAATGTGTTATTTAAGCAAAAAGAAAACTTTTATTAATTATTGATGAATAAAGTGATATAGAATTGCATATTTGATAAAGAAACAAATTTCAAAATAATGAAATTATTTAAATATTTGAACTCCTAAATGATGTTAATGATTCACATATTGAATTCAAGAGTTTGAAGTATATTTTTATTAAATAATAATAAACTATTAATAAGTAAAAAAAATATAGCCATCAACATGTGGAATGATAAGCGATTTATAAATAAAATAAGGGAATGTTCATTTATTTATTTATTTTTTTTTAAATTTGAATTTTTGACTAATTCCTTTTTTTAAGTGTTATAATATAGATATTTGGGTGCAAAAGTTTCTTATAAAATGCGATTTACTGTAATTGCGAAAATTTTTAAAAATATTTCGGAATGTGAAATGGGTATTTATACACTGTCAGTTAAATGGATTTATTGAATTTGAATTCCCTCTTACTTTGTTCATGAAGCATTTTTTTCTGTTTTCTACCAAAAAATACTTAAGTACAGTTTAATTACTTATAATATTTACATGCAGATGATTTTTACATGTTGTTGTTACATATATATATATACTCAGGAAATTTGAAAATAGTGCATTAAGAAGGAAAAACTGTACAAGAACGAAACTTTTTTACTACGATTTTGAAATTTTTACAGTTTGAAATATCATGCAGTGTTCAGTGTGACAGCACTAATTTCTGTTACCGCTTTTATCGGTAACAAATTCCAAATTGTTATACCTCGTGTTAGAAATTTGAATTTCTTTCGCATTAATATGTGGATGTACATTACATATTTTCATGAAGATGAATAATTTCTCAGTATTCAGAGAGGCAATTGTAATCCTTAAATAAATAGTTATTTGTAATTTAATTTTTTGGACCCCTTAACTGTTTACTTATTTATTTAATTTAAATATATCACTGTTGTCTTTGGGTTCCTAAAGATATTTTTTATTTAGATAAGCACTAGGGGAAGACAAATCATTACAGAATTTTCCAATACCTTTGCTTTAACTTTTCATAAGACTGATACAAGTAATACGGAATTTGTTTTCACTAATAAATAAAATCTAACTTTATTAGAATTTAATTTTTTTTTAAATACATGCACTGAAATTATTTTAATTGCTTAATTCCAAATATTTGACATTATAAGCAGTTGAAATATTTTGTATTCTATTTGCTACTAATATAATTTATTATTAATATGATTATTGTATTAATTGAATAAAAGTTATATTTAATCATGTTTTTATTGTTAAGGATGGTGATATAATATAGTTTTGATATAATTTTTTTCACAATAAAAGCTTTATTTTTTTCATCAAGCATTAGTAAATTATTTTTTTTTACCTTGTATTTATAAGAATAACCAAGTTGTCACCTGAGTAAAATATGGTATACTAAAAATAAATTAAATTAAGATCTTTTGTTTCTGACACAGCTGCAGCATAAATATATAGTTCAAATAGATATTTCCATAGAAAGAATAAAAAAAAACTTTTGAATGAAAATTGAAAATTAAAACATTTCAATTTTTGCTCATTCTTTTCTCCAGTCATGAGAGTTCTCATAATAATCTTATGCAATCTCATAATAAAAATGTCTTGTGATATTTTGTCTTATGACAATATTTTAGTTAATATTATTACTCCTCTGGTATAGGTCATTACATAGCATATCTGATAACTGTAGTTTCCGGTTTTACTAATTTACTATCCATTTTTGCAGAGAGAAATTCAAAGGTTTGTACGAAAATAAAAATAATTTAAACAAAATTTCGAAACGAATGGAAATGGAACCAGAATATGTTTTTATGATACATTTAACGTTGGTTTAATATATTGATAATATCGAATATAAAAGTAATAAATATTACTTTTTTAAAATAATTTTTTATAATATATGATTTAACAGAATTGTATTCTCGCACAAGCGCTAGGTTATCTGATCAGTATTGGTGCAGATTCAATTTTGAAAGATAACAGTTACAATAAATACTTCAGGGAATCTAACCAAAACCTTAAAGATTACTCTATGACTAAAAAGAAATGACTTAGTACTGTGTGGGCAGTAGACAAATTTAAACCCTTTAGCTATGGATAACACTTTTTCTATCATGACAAATCACCATTCTCTATGTTAATTTATCAGTTTAAATGATTCTTATAAACAATAGCCGAAAAACGATTACTGAGTCATTCAACAAGGCATTGGGTGACATATTATCCTTGTATGTTGATGCTATGGAACAGAGAAACAGGGATTATGTTCTGCAGTACAAAACCTTCACATACAACACTGCTAAACAAAATGGAAAATGATTCCCACCTTTTCATTTGCTTCATTGTTGAAAAGCTAAAACCACATTCGATATTCTTTTTCCCTTCGGTTCTGACATTAAAATTGATTATAAGTATCTTCTTGTAAAACCAGAATGGGCAGAAGAGGAAGTCAGACTGCAAACTTTGGAAGAACAAACAGGGGTCAGTCAGCATTAAGGCTCCAAGAATCGAGTGGCCTCCTATTCACTTAGATATTTTGTGTATGTTTTCACACTTGTTCGAAATGCTGGTGTGTCCCCGAGAAACTGTTTAAAAACATTTCAAACCATATGAGGTGTTAAGATGATTATCTGACGTATTCAACGAAGTCATTACCCAATATCAAAACGAAACAGAGAGACATCGATGGTCCATCTGCTTAGAATGAAGCCTTATTTCAATCCTGAACAACAAGCACCAAGTCCAGATAGTGATGTCTATAACAACGGAGGACAGGTTATGTGGAGAGGACACAGCGTTTTTGGAAAATCCTCTACACCACCGCACAGATGCATTAAAGATCATTAGTAATGATTGTGTAAATCTAAGAGCAGCAGGACTCTGCCTTTCTCTGTCTTTCTGAGAAGGAAGCAATGGCGATGAAAACTTTATATGCCATGCATACTGTGGCAGAGGACTGCCATTGAATTGGCCTGATCATTGAACTTAGCCAGACAATTGCGGTGGAGTTTATTTTTTAAATACGTTTAAATGATTTAATCCAATTATGTATGTTTTCCTGTTCATCCAAAAATTCGTTGATTTACCAGAAAGGTGCAACAAACTATTACACAAGCAAATAAAATTGCAAGTATACGAGTATGTGAAAATTTCTCTTTGTCAATAAGTACTGAATGATCAATAAAAGTTGTGGTTTAATGTTTTACTATTATCCGTGTTTCACAATTATTCTACACACACATTATATATATATATATATATATATATATATAATATATATATATATATATATATATATGTGTGTGTGTGTGTGTCTGTGTGTATTCATCCTATAGTGAAATGCTGTTGGCGAGACTTATTATTGAAATTTTAAATCCCTTAATAAACCAATAATTCCAATAAAAAATAAATAAAAATTTTAAATTCTGCTATCGAGATGAATAACTTTTTAATCAATTATTTATTTATAATTTATGCTAAAGTCATATAATCTAACAAAATAATATTTTTCTTTCCCATAAACTAAGGTTTACTACAATTTTTTAACGTACACATACTATTGGTTTTACTTAATTTTTAAATTTTTTTTTCCATTTACTTAAGAATAATATTTTTATTGTAAAAATATTAAATGCTTTTATACAAAAATATGATAAAATTTTAAACTGAATCTTACATATTTTAAATGCTTCTACCAGTTTTGAATGATTTCAATGTATTTTTCAGACTACAAATTTGCATGGCCTACTTAAATACAAAGTGTTTCATGGAACAGATTTCCTTATAGATTCTTCTTGAAATTACACAAATAAAAATATGCCTATTTAAAAAAAGGATGGAGTATATTATTTATTTATTTGATTGTATTTCATAATAAATGAGAAAAGAAAAAAGAGTGAAAATTTATTTAATAGTATTTTGTATTAAAATGTTATAAATGTGTATACAAAAATGTTTATACTTATTTATAAATATATTCATATTTATTTAAAATGATTACATCTGTATGCAGTCTGATATTCTTTAATTTAATTAAAAATGTAGTATTATCAATAAAATTTGAGATAATTCCAGGATTATTATTTCAATTTTACTCAAAACAATAAATCTTTTCTTATTTCAACGTCATATTTTTTTTGCACCCAATTTTTAAAAACACAATTGTGTTTTGATATTGTTTTATTTTTTATAATTATTGCACTCTTTGCCTGTAAAAGGTTTGTGCCATAAAAAGTAATAAAAAGAAACAAATGTGATGAATCAAAGTATTTAAGCTCAACTAATCCAATAATTCAAAAAAATAAAATAATGGTTTGTTTTATAGTTAAAAATATATAATAATATTTAAAAATATTATCTCTTACACAATTATCATTTTAAAGAAAACAGTCATTAGATTTTATAATTTATATCCTAATTAAGAGTATAAAGTTTATAATTACAACCTTATTAAGATTTAAAATTACGTAATTTCTAAAATAAGAATATATTCTATAAGTAATAAGAATATAAATTTTTGTTGGACTGTAACATTATATAAATTTTGTAAGAATTCCATAGGCTTGCATGTTCCATTTAAAAATAATTGCTTAGCATTAATTCAATGAGAATATGCTCAATAAATTTATTTTTAAAAGTTTTCTACTTAAATATTTAATGCTATAATGTATTAAATCATCAGTCTTGGACACTAATGATCTCAGCAATGTATTATGCTCAAGACTGATGAGCTTACTGATAAAGAATGATCTTCATAAGCAAGATTGAAATTTTTTTGATGTATTAAACTAACTAATACATTTTTGTTTGTTTTTTCAAATGTTTGAAATGTTAGCCTTCAAGATTTATTGCAAATGATAAGTTGCATTGGAGTATTTTACATTTGATTTAATGAATAAAAAACATATCGCACACACACACAAGGATATGTCACTATCAACAGCTAATGATATATTCCCAATTGGCGTGTATGAGGTAATCCATCTAAGGCACGTCATCAACACGGAGATATTTTAGCAAAAAAAAAGTATTATTGACATAGTTTATTCATTTTCTCATAGAAAGCATTTACTTAAATATTTAATATTAGATTAATAATGATAGAAAATATACATTATGATTTGTGTAGCTGAAACAATTAAGTTTTTCTTAAAATGTCCCCTTATGTTTCTGGCATCAAATTTATCTAAATTTATCTACATATAATTAAGAAATATATTTATAAAAATCAAAGAGAATTGTTTAAATTATTGCACGTATATATGAACATAGCAATCTAGCAACTTAGAAAAGCACAAAATATTCATTTCATTATGCATGAGCATTTCGATAAATATTAAATTTTCTTTGTAAACTTACAAGAAATCTTTATGATAATAATGATAAATTTATGTTTATAAAATCTATATAATTATAATAAATCAATATTATATTTCGAAATTACGAGATTATTTTTGGAATCTTTCTGTTATCTGCTTCTAAAAACAATTATATTGTTCTCTTATAACAAGAAAACTAATTACACCACTACGTTCCTTTATAATTTATCTAGTATTGAATAATAAAATTGTTTATTTATTGAACAGTTTGTTCAATATTCCAGTTTAATCTGCTTTTATCGAATAACTTAAAAGGTTGTAAGCTTAGGATAATATATTTAATTATGTGTAATAAAATGTGAATGTTTAACTAATATGGTGTTCAATAACAGTATCGAATGGAATGATATTTTTATGCTGCTCTCTTTTATTGAGGTGATTTTGATCTGAATGATTAAGTAATTACTTGGGACAGAAAAATTATTTTAGAAATTTACAGAGGACTTAAACTTTTATGATATTTCTTAATTTAAATAACTTATTTTTTTATGCTCTCGTTTCTCTTCATCATTCGTTTCTGAACACACTCTTAAATCTGTTTTCTATTTAAATAAAAAAATTAAAATAAATTTTTAAATTTCTTATTAAAGTCTATTTAAACACAAGTAATTAAATTCATTTTTATTTTAGATAATCCCTTAACAATTAAATAAAATATGTTTAAAATTTCCTAGAAATAATATTTAAGTTTTTTTTTTCCAGTTTAAACAAAAAGTTTAGCTTTAACTAATAAAACTGTATTAATATAGGGAAATAATATTATATTTATAATTGAAAATTGATATTGTTTCTTTTAAATTTTAAGATATAGTAAAAATAAAATATATAAATAGTTGGACTTAAAAACTTTTTCCTAAGATACACATTTACTACGAAGCATTTATGTTTTTTTTTATAAATTTTTTGTAAATAAATATTTTTTGCTATTATAAAATAAGTTATAGTATACATATTTATAGTGCAAAATGAATAAGTTTTGACAAAATATATTTGTGGCATGAAAAATTTAAGGAGAAAAATTCAAAAATGGAATATTATTTAAATAATGTTTTTCGGCTTTAAATTATATATAAAAAATGTTTTCATGCAAGACAATAATAATCAAAAATATCAAAATAAGTCAAAAGAAAATTAATAGCAGAAAACACATTTTCTTCAATAATCAATTGTATTTACCATTTTTCAAAGAAATTTAAAACTTTTACTAGAAATTATTAAAAGAGATGCTTTAAGTCACAAATTCTCAATAAATTTCAAGTCATTGCCTTAGGAAAAACAAGCATCATCTCTCTGAACTCTATTAGAAAGATATGTTGAAAGTTTAAACAAGCTGGATAGCGAAATATATCCTTAAGGTCCTTGAGTAATTTTTCTTTGACAAGTTTCTCAATATTGAGTTCACAGGTCAAAAACACTCTAGGAAGAATTTTATGTAAAGCATTTCTAGTATAAAGGGATTTTATTATTAAATAAAACATTTATTTTTTCTGGATATTGTATATAAACTATTCAAATTAACAATCCTTTTTATCAAAAATATTTATATAGAAAATAAATTTATCATACATGATTAGGTTATTCTAATATATACATATCAATATTTTGAAAATGTTAATGTAAAATAATTTAATTTTTAAGTATTTCTATTTAAAACTTTTTTTACCTATTTAATTTTTTTTACTTAAGTTAAATCTTCTTAAAAAAGAAAATTTAAGAAAATGATTTAAACGTAAATTGTAATGATAATTATAAAAAGAAATTTTCATTATTTTAGTTCTCTAAGAATGAAGGATAAATTGCTAATTTCATTTAAAGAACCATTTTTGACATCAAAAATGCTGTTTTTTATTTGATGAATTAAGTTTTTAATTAAATTTTTAGTTATTTAATTGATATTTTGAATTAAAATTTTAGCTCTTTGCTAACTTGGTAAAAACAAATTAGTAATTATATATGGGCTAATTTTAAAATGAATATTTTCATTGAATAAATACAAACTATTAAGTAAATATATTTTTAGGAGAACGAAGGAAATTTTAAAACGTAGACTGAACTTTTTAATTTAATTGGAGAAATTTCGCTTTGAGAAAGAAGGAAAACTTTACTCCCAAGATGTATCGAAAAAGTAGGCCTTGCCTATGTATGTTTTCAGAATGGTTTTGAAGTGAGCCATCAGACGTACCGCATTAATGACTATTGTTCGATTTTCCAAGCGGAATTACTCTGCATTAACCTTGCTGTTAAAGATACCATAGACAAGCCTTATAAAAATTTTTTAATTTGCAGTGATTCGATGTCATCCCTTCTGGCTCTGCAAAATATAACAAGTTGTGAAAAACTCATTGTAGAAGTCCAGACTTTTATTCATATGTGCCATATTAAAAATATCTCCTTCCGTTTCTCTCATGTTAAGGGCCACAGTGGTGTGTATGGCAATGAAAGAGCAGATTTCTTGGCCAAATCTTCTTTATCACTTACAAATAAACCAATACTAGTCTTCCCAAGTCTTTTTTTAAATCCATTGCCCAAAAGAACATAATCACAGAATGGAACTCAAGTTTTGTCTCCTCTCCCAATTGTAAGTGGACTAAATCTTTTTTCCCTACAGTTTTCTTCAGAATTAAGAGCCACTGGTTCCATACTGACTTTAAAATTACCCAATTCTTCACTGGACATGGGAAGTTCAATAGCTACCTCCATCGTTTTCATATCAAAAACAGTGACGTATGCAGCTGCAACTCTGGGATTGACAATCCTTCTCACATTCTTCTTGAATGCCCATTGGTCTCACAAGAAAGGAACGAGCTTCGCAAATACTTGAATAATAGATGGTCCCCAATTTTGTCGGACCTTGTGAAGAAAGAGACTTTTGTACTTTTTAAAAAATTTATCCATTGTGTAATTTAACTTCTTTTTTTTCCCTCTTGTATATATATTTATTTTCATCTCATGATTTGTCTTTAAGATAATATGTTGTGCATTAGTTGTACCTTCGGGCCCTGTGTGATATTCCTTGGTGCACAGGGAGATAATTTTGTTTTCTCAAATAAAAAAAAATATGAACATCTTTAAACTCTCAATATTAAATAAAGGAATAATCATCATTCATTTTAAAAAGACAACAACTTTGTATTTATTTATAAATTTGAAAATGAAATCTTTAATAATGGCATTATTACAAATTCAATGAAAACTAATTAGTTACCATTATAATCAAAACTGTTTTGATTAGGTTATTATTTTTTAAGGTCCTGGCAACGTTCAAAATATGATAATAAAAGTAAAACATGATATAATAATGCATTTTACGTTTATATAACTAATTAACGTATTGTATCATATTATTTTACCTTTTAATATATTTTACAGTAAATATTATTCCTTTTTGAAACTAATTTAACTCACTAAATACGATACCAAAACAATGTTCTGTAAACAATTTTATTTTACTTTTTAAATATATATGCCGTAACGTAACAGTACAATTATTTATGGTATGTAATTTGGTGAAATAAATAAATCAATACTTATGAGAAGTAGCAACAAAAACACAATACAATCAAAGAACAATACAATTAATTATTTTTATGGAAGTAGTTATAAAACACAAGTAATTATATTTAATAATTGAAACGACTCAAATCTTATGTTGATAAAAATGTTCTAATGTTTATTCATAAATAGTCGACAAATTTGTTTCAATACAAGTTAAATTTTTGTTTACTAAAATAAGAAACCATTAAAATAATGAAACAACTTATTCTGTCACAGGAACATTACCTTTAAAAATATATTTTAAAGAATTTTAAGTTTTCACATAAATTTCGTTTTCATATAATATCTTTCAGTTCAGATATTTAGGAAACTATTAATATTGAAAGCTTAACAATATGAAGCAAAACAAAACTTTCTGATATCTTGTATTTATTTCAATGTTTTCCTGCAGATCCATTTTATCCTTTTTACAGAAGTTCGTAAATGAAAGACCAATGTGTACAATCGAATTCTATGAATATTTTCTGTAGTTTTATGAAAAAAAATTTTTTTTTATTATTTGTCAGTTGTTAGAAGAAATAGGTTTCCTTTTTCGTTATCGTCCAGGGAGAATGCTTTGGCAACACAAATTGGAAAAAAAACATCCAAAACCACTATACGTGAGAAAAATTCGTGAACAATAAAAGTAATTCTTTATTTCTTTTTAAAACATGCATTAAATTATAAAACAACGCGTGACATGTTGTTTTGATTATAACATATTTTTCATGATCATAAGAGATATGTAATAAATTACGAAAACATCGCTAATAGTAATAAATAAAAATAAATATTTACAGCTAAATTATTTTCTTAATATTTTATTTTTTGATAAAACTTTGTTTGTAGTTATGTTTTTTAAAATACGATCTTTATAATTTTTCCCTACTATATATCACTTATACATGCAATTTGATTCGAGTAAATGATGTTCAAACTCAATTTATAATGAAGAACATTATTTACAGAAAAAAAATAACTTAAGTTTTTATCGATACAAGGCAAATTAATGACCAAATCATTTTTATCCATATTTAATCTTTAAGATATTTTCTGCAGTCTAGTGACATGCCGCTACCTTTTAGAACTAAATGACCACAGTTGAACTGAGGTGGATGCTGAGCTTCTACCTTCTGCATGCATATCTATCGTGAGTGCTATCGGAAACTTTCCGGGTTTTCTCCTTTGCAGCACGTGAACACTACCCACAATCTATGAAAAACCTCTTGAATGAAAACTACATCGTGTATGCAAAAATTACTAACAGCTTTTTTTTTTTTTTTTTTTTTTTTTTTTTTTTTTTTTGTGGCTTTTTTTATCAACCCCCTAGAAGTATCACAAAAGATGTCGTTACCACTTTAGGCAGAGGATTCCCGAAACTTTAGTTAGAATATCTTCCAAAATACATTATAACCGGAAATGAAATTAAATTTATGAAATTTATTTCATGTATGTGTAAAATTAAATTTATCGTGCATTTCAGTAAACTTTATATATAAGATTGCATAGAATTATTCAAAAAATTAAAATCACTCTGCATTATCCTACACCTATATCACCGTCAGTGTAATATTACACTGTGTGTGATTTCATTTAAATACAATTAAACATATAAATTTGATACTTTAATAAAAATTTAGTAAAATAAAGACCGACCTCAAATCCAAATTTAAACTGTTTGGAGTTAAGACTAAATGATATATAAAAATCGAGACCTCTAACACTTGTCGGAAACCTCGACATCGCTAGTCCAGGGTTCGCCCTCATCAAGGAAACCCAAATCGATGAAGCTCAAAAATTTTACGCAATAAGAACTACCATTAGAAGAGTCAGTAGTAAAATTCTTGCAAAAATCGTGGTGTCAATTCAACCAGAAGGAAAGAAAAATTTTCCAAAAATACTTACGTATCTGTGCTCAAATTCAAAAACATGTTTTCAATTGATTTTTGAGAGCCTAGACATGAATTTTTAAAGTCTTTATTGCTAGGGGAAATTATCGATTTCTGGAATGAAATCAGTGTTAGGTATCTCTGTTCTATCAAGAAAAGAATACGTGCTAATATTTCAAAAATATATAATATATTCCTGTTGCAATCAATTTAAATGATGTAAGCACATGCACAATGCATAGTTTAAAAAATAATTATTCCAATGCCATTTTTCAGAATATACAGTATTAAAATCTGATAAGCTTCAATTCAGAATACATATATGAATTTCACCGGAGTCAAAATTATTCAAAGAACTTTTCCATTTAAGAAAAAGTAGAAAGATGCTCTGGATTTAAGAAATATATCGCATCTTAATTTAATAATTTCTTCCTCGGCCGTGACTGATGTGATATCTATTAAATGTCCTATTTTTTCAGATATTCCATCAATGTTGACATTTTCATTAAATGGAAATATCATAAAATATTTCTTTCAATCTAATTAAGTCAGCGAATTTTCTTTCAAATTCTTCAAACAAAACAAGTAAGCATTAAGCGAAATCTTCGAAGTCTCGGTTTGGATTTTGGATGCACTCTGCCTCCATGTTTTTGAAGTTTCTCAATTCATGTTTTCTTAATTGAGATGCATACGTTTCTATAGTTGTTTTAATGTTTTAATCACGCTCATCATGTCCGTTTTAGGTTTTAAATCGTAAACCTTTAATCATAAATTTTTAAATCGTAAATCTTTGCACAGTTTGTTTTGGGTTTTAAAACGTAGACTGTAGTAAATTTTTATATTAAATAATTCCTTGATTCTATGTCATAAGTCAAAAATTAAATTGTTAATATTCGAGGTCATTATCGGGATGGTCGCATGAACTACCTAAAATGTCTTCGCGGTCTACCAGTCGACCGCGGTCGATGTCTTGGCCACACCTGGTATATATCAACAGGACCTAGTACCAGCAAAATATGTGAAGCTCTGACATGGATTCTATAAATGATTTCATAATTTTAACATCAATATTATTAACTAATCAATTTTTTTTACAATTCCATTACTTATTTTTCTATATTTTTGAGAACCAGTGAAATGTATTCTAAATTTTCATTTTTGTAGTTTTTTTTTTTCATCCCATGATTTAGTAATAAAATTTTATGTAGTACATTTGCTGTGACTTTGAGCCCTGTGTGATATTCTTTGTTGCACAAGATATTTTTGGAAGATAATTTATATAAATAAAATAAAATTATTCTAAACTAAATTAATATTTTACCTAGAGATATAATGAAAATAAGTAGGAAAGAAATAATATTTGTAAGGTGATTTTAAAATTAGCAAACACTAAGTGAGTCGATTGGTGCAGGCATGAAATTAATATTTCGGTGAGTTCTTCATGCTACTTCTGGAAAGATTTTAATATTCAAACTATAATTGATAGTCAGAAAATAAAAAAGCGGAAGTAATATTGCCAGATTTGTTAACTGCTTTGAGAAGTTTAAAAAGTTGCATACCAATTAAAAATATTCATAGCAAATGATAAATGAAAATGAACTCTTTTAAAAGTATTTTATAAAACCTTTTAGGCTGTAAGGTATATTGTGAAACAATTTGGTTGTTTTTTATCTGCGACAAAGATTATCTAAGACAATTATCTTCTGAAACATCACAGACATAGGAAACAAAAATAAACTTATGTGTGATAGTGTTCACAATTGAAGTAAAAACCTTATTTTATTATATTCTTTAATTTCAATGTTTTTGAACTTGATTTATATTGAAAAACTATAATCAATCTCTGACCAAATTTGACACAAAATTCAAATAAAAGTAACCATATAAAAATGATAAAAACATTATTACTGTAGCCAGGATGTAATCGTTCTCTACCTGATACGGTTCATAATTCGCTTTGATGAATAGGCTATGGCACATTGCAATTTCCGTAAGGTCCAGTGAAGATCTCGTGTTCTACTTGCCTCATCATGCTGTGAGATTGAGAGCAAGACATGCCATTTAAAAGGTCATACACTCTTGTCTTCCTTGCAAGATACTGAAGCAAAAGTGTGAGGAACAGATAGAGCCCGCTGAGAGAATCCAGAAGTCTACCTCATTCGAAAACACAGGAATTGACTTTGCAGGACCCCTCCACGTGAAGAACAGTAAATTGGATACAAAGGCTTACATCGTCATATTTACTTGTGCTACAACCCGAGCCATACATTTAGAAGTTGTTTGTAACTTAAGCACTGATGATTTTTTACTTGCACTTCAGCGATTTGTGTCTCAACGCTCGCTTCCTCACACAGTTTACACAAACAATGCAACAACCTTCTGTGCTGCAGACAGAAAATTGAAGTCCTTGTGGAACATCATTTCTTCTTCCAAAGTACACCAGCTCTATGCTCATCACAACGTAATCTGAAAATTCATAGCCCCTCGAGTGGCGTGGTGGGAGAGAATGATTGGGACTATCAAACAGTGTTTGCGAAAAACCTGGGCAATGTTTATCTGGACACTACTGGGCTGACATCTATAATGTGCGATACAGAAGCCGCCATGAACAGCAGACAGATTGTCCACGAATATGGCTTGATGGATGATCCTGAGGAAGCTCTTACCCCAGAACATTTCCTAATAGGAAAACGGCTCACAACGATTCGAACTAGACCATCAAATTCCCACTCTGACCTTACACGAATTTGGAGGATTCGTGAACAACTCATGGACTCCTTCTGGAGACGATGGCAGAAGAAATATTTGATGGACCTAAGATCATTCCATCACGTGAGAAACCCACCGAAACGACCCGAAATCCGTGTTGGAGACATAGCACTACTACAGCAGGACATCCGACCTCGACATATCTGGAAGAAAGCACGTGTCGAGGCAGTAATCCTCGACAACAAGGTCCGTATTTGCAAACTGAGAACCAACGGACAGACCATCTCCCAGCCAGTGTAGCTGGTCATCCCCCTCGAGGTAGACCAGGGTGGGGAGGATGTTGCGTACACGGAAGCTACATACGAACCTCGAGAGATTTAAACATTTAGTTGCCCTTCTTTGGCAACACTCGTATAAAACAAAAAAAGAATGTAAATAAATAAAAAGACGAAGTTTAGCTACTTTTTGTTCCTGAATTACTTTTACTTTTTACTACCTTTTATGCAATCTTCAATAAAAATCAGCTAGATTAAATATTTTACAAATAAAACATTTGACTTTCTATTCATTGCACATTAAAATTTAAGTATAATAACAGGATATATAATATGAAGTTAACTTTACCAAGGTATTATGTGTCAACATCTTTGCAACGCAGCAAGTATTAATGTTATATTAGATGCGTGAACAATGTCTGAAAACCTTATATTTCACTGTGATCAAATAGTATCTAGGATATTTCTTTTGAACATAATTTGAAATGCATATCTTTTGCTATGAACAATTTCCGATACGTCAACTATTACGATAATTCATCAAGCCAGAAAACTAATACTCGAGGACCAGAGTTTGGCTGTAAGAAATATTATTAGGCTAGTTTTTAGATTCTTTAGTTATTATCAAGACATTTCAGGAAAACATTTAAGATTACGATGTGGATTATCTTGCGTTGTTCATGTATATATTTGATTTTTTATAAAAAAAAGAACAAAGTTAAGTGGTCAGAAATATGCTTTTACTTGCAAATTCCTCTTAATACTATTTATTATAGGTGATTAACATTTTAATTTTCACTTGCTCTTTTGGTACACAAACAGTTTAACAAACATTAAATTATTTGAATGAAGATTTTTCTGTGAAAGTCAATCAAAAAGTGATGTGTTGTTTGTTAAATTATTTGATTGTTGCGATGTTTTGCATTAGAAATTCTTAAAGATTAGCCAAAAATTCAATATTTTTTTTATGATTTTTTTACGATTTTGGAAAAAAATTTAAAAAAAGTTAAACAATCAAAAAGCATGATGTTTGCAAATATAAATGCACATGTCATATCACTCTTTAATTTTTCCGAAATAACCAATGATTACGGATTTTCAAGCATCATATTCTTTTGATCTCTTAAA
>JAPDSC010127153.1:0-15425 GCA_026290005.1 Latrodectus geometricus
TGTGTGTGTGTGTATTATATCTATATATAGACATTAAATATTTACTTCTAATAATAGAAAGCATAACCACGAAATCCAAAAAATCGTGAATTTAAAGATATGAAAAGACATCTTTCCCCATAAAGTCATCGCGTCATTTTCGCTTAAATGAATCCTCTATTAGAAGTTTTTAAATCAAACTGTTAATTTTTTGGCTTTTAGTCCAAACATTTGTGAGTTCAATTCCCATCTAGGGTTTGGCTTTTCGTAGTGGTTAAGAATTCACTTCAAACTTTAGCTCGTGATTTTATGAGGACTCGTGAGCAAATTAATGACTGAGGGATGTCATGTTAAAATGAAGCAAAGCAAGACTTTAAAAATTTTATTTAATAGAGAATACATTATAAATTCCCTTTTTGTTGTATTTTTACTAAATGGTATTAGAAAAATATTAATTTATTTTATGAACTCACTACCTTTTTTATGTTGCTTAGCTTAAAAATTTAATTTTTTCTACGTGCGGAATCTTCATAGGGAAAGTTAATATATATAGTGCTTAAACAATAATATCTTTGACTATTATACACTTGTAAAATTTTAAAGTAACTACTTTTAATTTTTTTTATTTCCTCACAAAAATACCTAGTTAAAATATATCCTGTTAAAGAATGTTTTTAAAAATATTCGTTCTATTTTTTCAATTTTTTTACTATTTTTCATAGACAACAAATTACAGAGAGAAATTCCGAATTTAAGTTGACATTCTTTTCCAAATGATTGCTCCGCTATTTTGGTTTTTGTTTTCTGAAAAGGGATTAAAGTTTCTCTTCAGAAGACATTTTCTGAGACAATTTGTTTAACTCTACAAAACAAGTCTTAATACTTAAGTCTTAACAAGATATTATATTAACACTATGTTCACTTTCAATCTGAAAACGGAATTTTTCAGTGACATTTGAGGATTAATGAATTGAGATGAGAATTTGCTTATTATTTGCCCTTTTACACTTTTTTAAAGATTTTCAGATAGTTCTTTTCTTTTGCTTTAACTCTTAGAGTTCGACGAAATTGTTCCAGAAAAAGAGTTAAATAGAAAAGAAAGTTTAGAGATAAATAAAAATGTGATAAAGGTAACCACGACATCTCTCTTTCTTTATTGTTTGATCAATATATATGATAACACTTGTAAGCAATTAGACAAATCCCTATACATAGAGTTGTTAATACTAATTAATACATTCCAGGAAAAGTTCCCTATTTCATATTTTACTATAATGCTTTTATTACTTAGTAGAAGTTTCTGTAACCAACAAGATCGAGCTGGCAGCCAATGAAATTCAAACCCACAAATTCTGCTTTTTTGTCCAACCGTGTTTGTAAGTATGAATTTTATCTTGGGCTTAGATAACAGTACGTTCTGCTTTGAATATCCTCATTCCAAGTCTGCGCATTATCAGCTTGATGACCAAAGGCATTGTAAGGTGTTTTAACATCTACCTCAAGAATAACCTTTGAGGAAGAATTTTTATTGGTAGTGAGTCGTGGTCACGTGTCACAAGGAAAAATCATGGGAAATTCCCAAACATCTAACTCCATACGTGCATGCAGAAGACAACACCTATCCTATTGTTCAACAGCAGCTGTGATCAAAGACAAAACCTTATTCTCAAAATAACACTATCTTATACTTGAAGCAATGAGCCATAATGACCCATTACTTGTAAAAAATGAACATTGAATAATAAACAAACAAAGTTGAATTGGGCAAGTTATAAAACTAGGTAAGCCAAATTTTGCTTCTATTAAAAAAATGTTTTTCAAAATCCTGATTTTTTAAAACCTATCTTCATTCTCAAATCAATTCTCAAAGTATTAAAATTTTAGGAAAATATACACAAGTGGTCAATTTAATAACTAGAGAGATTTTTTGCCTTTATACCAACAGTTCATGAATTCGATCACAACCTTGTGCATAGATGGTTCAAGTAGCTCGAATCCACTTTAAATTGTCAAGTTAGCCTTATATGGTAAACTGTCGGAGTGATCTCAGTTGAATTAAACTTCGAGAGCAAAAAGTGACCATGAACAGAATATAAAAAAATGCAGAAAAATACTATTTAATTTTGTTTATCTACTTCATGTTGCTTTACTGTGAACACGATATATTTGATTATTTTTATTGCATTTGTTCATAATTTAATGCAATCCACATCAAATAACAATGAAATTTTAATTCAAGTTAGAATTTTATGTATGACTGTTAAGCAGAAAAAAAAAATTCAGTGGCAGAACAACCTTTTGATACATATATTGATGAATTTTTTATATGAGATGTTAATAAGGAAATTCTTGTTCATCATTTCCTATTATTTATATTGTCTAGATAAAATAATAGAACTTATTTGATGAAAAATGTTTTTATTACTACAATTTAATGACTGAATTAATTCATAAGACATTAATAACTTTGTATCCATTGGAATATGGAAACTTATAACCTTCAATGATTTCACTTCTGTATAATGATCAATATTATTTTCCCTGTTATTACTTGTCTTTGGAAGCGTAAATGTCAGGAAATACTAACTATTGGGAATAGCCACTGGCCATTCTTAGCGTCAGACATTTTCTATTAACATCAATAATATAATATTAGTATGAGTTCATATATTCAATCCTTACATCTATAAATCCTTATCGAACCAAATATATATTATTGGAAATAGTTTACATTAACTGCTTTCATACTTATTACACCTGCAAAATATTAGGTTGGGAAAAAAGAATATATTTTCAATTGATGACTGTAGCATTCAATATCTTGTTTAAATATCGATTAAGAAATTTCAGATTTTTTTCAAATTTATGCTCGTTGAAAGATAACATTTTACACTATAAAAATATATTTTGGTGTTTTTTATTTGGTTTATTTAGTTGTAAGGTACAGGGTGTTCAAAATGGAATTCAAAAAAGAGAAAATTTAGTACATTTTTGGTCTTTCTTTGATAAAAGCGAAAATACAAGTCAGGTAGTTGAACATCGAAAATGGTGTTAATTCACTCGATACTGTAACAACAAATTACGTGTAAATTTGATTTTATTGATTTAATTCAGGTACATTGGATGTTAAAGATGCACTTCGTAAAGGTAGAGCCTTTGTTGAAAATATTGATAAAATCACAAAAATGCCCGAAATTGAAGCGGCATGTCATCCAGTCCAAAAGCTAAATATCAGACACAAAATAGTTTAAAATGCTTTGCACAAATTTTATCAATAACATGTAAATAAAGCCTTAATATGTTCACGTAAAAATAATTGATTTCTTTTCCGCAACCTTATATATTCTTAAGTATTTATTCTTGTATATTCTTATACTATTCAAATAAGATATCAAATATTTGTGTAATCGAGCTAATTATTTGAATGTTTTCAGTGTTTCATATTTAGCACAATAATATGAAACCCATATAATCCCCCAATAATATGAAACATTTTTTCCCAATAATATGAAACATTTTTATAGCTCAATAATCCGTTATTTCTTATTGACTTGGTACTCAAATTTTAACAGCGTGCCAAAACCACCTATCACATTATTAATTATTGAATATATTTATTAATTATTGAATATAATATTGCTTCAATGTAATTAAACAACTACAATATGAGAAATGGTATCATATTTCATTAATCCCCTCTGCTTTCAGAATAGATAACATACTTCTAACATTTCGGACAAAAATAATTTTGAAATACTAAGTTATTACACGGCACTATCTTATTAGAATTAAATTATATGCTAGATAACGATGTCATTAATTTTATCGCAATTTGAAAGACTATCAATTATGAGACTTAAAAAGTATTATAAGATCCATTGTATACTACCTTCCAGAAAAATATTTCAACAAAAATGAATAGTGTTCACGTGTTTCAAAAGAAGAACTTAGAAAACTCCCTTATACTCATCTCATTCACATGAAATAAATGAACATATCAAACAAACAATGTAATATCAATTTTCTGAAGTTTCACCGGAACTAATGGTAGAATCTCGATATTTATAGAGAAAAGTTCTGAATTTGATTTAAGCCCCTACTAAACAACGGGAGATAAATATCGTTCTATTTCTTTTCTGCATGTAAACAATTTGGAGTGAGTGCTTGAGAATTTTCTGAGATTCCTTTGATGTGTGAATACAATCAATCATTTATGAAATATCCTTTCAAAAACCAATGACGCAAATATGTTTTAAATTCTTACAATGCATTTCATCATTTAGAATATTTAGTAAACAGTGTCCTATGCTCTTATTCGATAGTGAATATATTGCTAAGTTATCCAGAAAATAGGATTGAATACATTCTAGTTTAAGAGTGTGATTCCATTTTTGCTGCACGAGTTAATGAGATGACAAATAATATTTATAATGAAGCTGTCATTATAAATGGTACAATTTATGTTTTTTTACTTTAAGACATCTTTACTCTTCTAAATAACCCTTTAAATTAAACCAAAAATGTTACAATAATTTACGTATTTTTCTTCTTTTCCCTAAAGCCACAATTCCAATATTTTTTAAGACTGACAAACATAAAACATTTTGCGAAAAAAATCTTTGGCAATTCACATAAATATTATAAAAAGATATGCCAATCTTTCTTTTTTTAAGTAATAGCAATTTAATGTTGATAGCATACATTTTCTGAAATTTTCGTACAAACTCAACGAGGTGAAAAATATTCGGGAGAATTTGATGAGATGAAATAGATTTAAGACCGATCTAAATTTGATTTTATAGTTTTGCACAATGCATTATTGTAGTGTAAACAGTATAAACAATCTCTCAAGGGGTATTTAGCTTTTCCTAGGAAGTATTAAAACCGGAAAATACTTTAAATAGAGTAGTTGGTTTCCGAAACACAAATATTTAAAATCGATTAGACTTCAGTCTCCAATTTCAACTTGCAGGAGCTGCTTAAACATGCAAATAGCAGGAAACGATGTAAAACGTATCATCTAATTATAAGGTTCTGGTGAGCTGTATTTGTTCGTGAAATCCTTTTCGATCGGAAGTCATAAAACGGTAAATATTTTAGAATAATTGGAAAAGTATAGAGTTGTATTCCCATCGGATTTTAAGTTGGATTTTACGCTTTCTGGATTTCTTGCATTTTCTGATACATTTTGTTACAGTTAAATTCACAGATGTAGAATAATTTAACTGTATATAAGAGAAAATGATATTAAATAATATACTTATTAAAATATTCACTGTTGTCTAGAGAATCATTTACCGTTGTTATACGCATATATTTAAAAAATAGAAAGAGGAAATATTATCTAATGAGTAGACTTAATCACATAAGTTGTTATGATGGAATTATTAAATGTTTAAATATCATCGAAAACTTGATATTATCGTGAGAATACCTATTTACGATTCTATGAATTTATTAACGGAAAATATGAGGGTTCAAATAATGTAAATGCATCAGTATAGAATAAATATGACATGCACAAGGCTAGTATAAATTGCTAGATATAGATATTGATATAAATACATATTTTATAAAACTGGTATATATCTTAATATTTATATACAAAATGGCTATGGTGCAAGTAGACTATAATTAGTAAAGGAAAAATTAGTACATGCATACACGTACACTGCTACCTGGTGATTAAGATCGCAATGCTAGGAGGAAATGATGTTACAACGTTAAAATCACATGAAGAATATGCAAATGTTGAACTTTTCACCACATTTGTACAAAGCAAAAGGTAAAAAACGTCTGAAGCACGGCGTTAAAAAGTTGAGCTGTGTATTTCTCATTCGGAATTTGTAAAAACCATTCTTTGTAAATAATAACAAATAAACAAATTTTTAATGGTTACTTTTCCACAATCGATCAAAGTTTGTGTTGGAGGATATCACTATAATATATATTAAAATAGTTTGTCAATACATATATACAAGCCCAGATATCTAAAGATTATTGCGGATTCTATTATAATCTCTAAGTGTAATAGAATCCACAATCTTTGTGTGGGAAAATGTTGAATTATTAATATTAGTGTCTTTATTTCCAATTTTTCCCGAGCAGAGCCAATGTACTATTTGTTCTTCTCTTCTGGGGCCAAACGACAGTGATAAATTTTCTTTAGATAATCAAAAGTATACAGGAAAGAATCATGATTACGGAAAAATACTCTGAGTTCAGTACTCGTCACCCCGTATCTCAAGATACAAATCGACCTAGGATGCCCTACACATCCATTAAAGACAACAAAAACAAACGGTTGTTATTATTAAATTAAGTCATCCGCCTCACATAGAAGCCCTCAAGATATTTTTTAAAGTTCGTTACCTTAGTAAGTTTTTAGATTGTCTAATATTCCAGTAGGACGAAAATGAGCGTCAAGAAATTTCGGACATCTTCAAGCAGCAGAAAAAAAGGAAGTATTACTAAACATATATATATAATCTGGTCAAGCAGTGAAACAATTGCTTGAATGTTCATTGCAATTTTCTATGAAATAGAAAACTAAATTATTTTAACTCATTTTAAGGAAGGTATCATTTTCAGTATATTTAATTCATATGAATTTGGAAACTAATCAACAATTCCGACTGACATCTTAATTACATTTTCTTAATCATGAAGAAACTTTCAAATAATATCTGACTGGAAAAAAAATAATTTAATTCTACAAACTGCATTAAACTCATTACAATCCCCAATTATACAAAGAATCATTCATAAAAACGACGAGGATAGTTCCAGGGGGTTAATCCAAAACTATTTCATTCTAATGGCTTAAGAGGAGGCTTTTCCAAATAATTTATTGTTTCTGCAGTATTAATGAAAAAATACGTCGCTTAAGTTATATATAAGAAGATATCCTAGACAAGTTATATCGAAGTACTATTTATGAGCATTAGATCAAAATAGATGGATCGATATCAATTAATTATTTAAGCAACATTATACCATTTAGTATTTTGCAGTTTTTATATTGCCAAAATTTTAACAAACACTATTTTAATGACACTCCAATTCTCTCTTTGATGATAAAATATATCCTCTGATGCAAGCATGAAATCATTGTATATAACATTTTATGGGACTTACGTATTAGCACCACAGCAACTAATTTCTCAGCAAAACTTAAATATATTTGGCACTTGATCTGTTGTTATAAAATTTATTTTACTAATCATGAAGAGTTTTCTCATAATTAGAAAAAGTAATTTTTTAACTATAAAACTTAAACAACTTAAGTTCAGCAATTTTGAAAAATCTGCTTTAAAGCAAGAAACATTTTTTTAAAAGGAGCCTCATAACTTTTTTAATATTAAAATAAATATGATTCCCTATATTTCTAATATTACCCTTATTAATGAAATAAGTCCTATTTTATGAAATAATAAGCTGATCTCATAGGGATCCAGCATCTCATGGCTACTATGAAGTGGCAGATAAAAAGTGAAAATTTCAGAAATTTTTGACACCATGTAGGGATCAGCTTAAGGGTCTTAAACTATTACTGATTTATTAAAATTTGAATTTTAACGCAAGAATGTGTATAATGTTTCTATGTGTTTTGAAACGTGTTTCGTGATATATTTTAATAATTCGTTTAATATACCCTTTTATTTTTAAGAGTTAAAATTTGTTAACTAAAATTAGTTTTTGTTGTGTATTAATGTTTTCCTTCAGAGTTGTTAAAGATTTATGTATATCTCTTTCTCCTTCTCACACTCTTTCTCTCACAGTCTGTCTCTCTCTCTCACTCTGTTTGAAAGTGTGTGATTTCTGTTTGCGTTTCATTACAACGATGTATTTCTCAATTTCTTTGGTTTCTTGTTTTGCCAACAATACTTTGAAAGCAAAACAAGAAATCAAAACTGTAATACTTTCATTTATTGTATAGGGGAAAAATTCATACGAAACGCAAAGTAGCCTTTTTAAATAATTTGTCATTGATACTTTATTTTGAAAAGAATAAGAGTTAAGTTTCAAAAATGTGCATTCGAGAAGTAAAAACGCGTGTTTTACAAAGGAAACTGATATGCAGTACCAATGATTTTGGAACTACATAGAGAACATAAGACATATTTCTAAGACACGTTGCATTGATAGAAGAATTTATGAGAAATTCTTATAAAAAAGAAGTTTATAAGACGAAGCCCACCTTTCTTTGTGTTTTAAAATAGAATATTTATTAATAAAATCTTTATTTTGTTCATTTGCTGAGACGGTGACTAGGATTGAATGTTTGCATTTGTATGAAATGGAATAAAGCTTACATTAGTATGGTTGTCTCAAGCTAAAGTATTGGCTTAATTTCATTGTATGATTTTTATTACTTTCTTGTGGGTAATGTAAACCATCATGAACCCTCATTTAAACACATTGTAATGTTACTTATCAAGAGAAGTTCATCTTTCAGGAACTCTCTTCGGTTCAAAAATGAAAAACACTTTCCCCCTTCTTTCTTTCCAATTAAGTTTTCCTTCTGAACGTTCGTCACTGGGGATAAAGAAAAATAGATATAACAATGTTCCACATATTTCAACATTTCTACAGTATAATTACTTTTGAAAATATGACAATACTTACCTTTTTTTTATTTTAAACGGTATTGATTTTGTACACCGCGACAATCCTGTTTTCGGTTATGTGTCTTAAAAAATTGGAATTATGGTTTTAGGCAAAAGAAATAAGATATGTAAATTATTTTAACAATTTTGGTTTAATTTAAAGAGTTATTTAGAAGAGTAAAGACGTCTTAAAGTAGAAAAACATGAATTGTACCATTTATAATGACAGCTTTATTATACATATTATTTGTCATCTCAATAATTCAAAAATAGAATCACACTCTTAAAATAGAATGTATTCAATCCTATTATTTCTGGATAACTTAGCAATATATTCAACATTGAATAAGAGCATAGGACACTGATTACTAAATATTCTAACTGATGAAATGTATCGTAAGGAATTTAAACATATTTGCGTCATTGTGGTTTCTGAAAGGATATTTCACAAATGATTGATTGTATTCACACTTCAAAGGAATCTCAGAAAATTCTCAAGCACTCACTCCGAATTGCTTACACGCAGAAAGAAATAGTGCGACATATATCTCTCGTTGTGTAGTAGGGGCTTAAATCAAATTCAGAACCTTTTCTCTATGAATATAGAGATTCTACCATTAGTTCCAGCGAAACTTCAGAAAATTGATATTGCATTATTTGTTTGATATGTTCATTTATTTCATATGCACAAGATGAGTACAAGGGAGTTTTCTAAGTTTTTCTTTTTGCAACATGTGAACACTATTCATTTTTGTTGAAATATTTTTCTGGAAGGTAGTATACAGTGGATCTTCTAATGCTTTTTAACACTCATAATTGCTAGTCTTTCAAATTGTTATAAAATTAATAGCATCACCGTTATCTAGCTTATAACTTAATTATAACAAAATAGTGCCTCTAATGCTTAAGAATTGCATAACTATTTCTAGCTTAAAGAACAAAGTGCCATCGATAAGATATGCACTGGAAATCATATGATGAATTAAAGAAATTTAATTTATTTAAAAATCTTTGTTATTGTAAAATAAGTTATATATCATTGCATAACTGTTTTTTTTTTCAAGCTAAATCTCAAAAATCGCATTCGTACAGAATACTGTACGAATGTATTATAAGTTTTTTTAATTTAATGTGAGATTTCACACGTAAGTTTTTGTAAGTTCTGTAGAAAATATCAAATACTTATATGAATATCAATTTATCAGTAAGTTAGGTTATCCCAGTGAAATAAATAATTTCTTAAAACGAAATCTTCTAGTTTAATAAAGTATTTATTAACCCAATGAAATTTCTATTCTAATTGCTTGCATATTTATACATCAGCTTTAAATGTTAAATATGGCATCAAAAATAATAAAAGCATCCCTAAAGGCTGAAATTCACCTTATCAAAAATTTGCAACTTTGCTTTAAATTTATTACATTTGTAGAATCTTATTAAATTATTTAACAGACATTAACCTGCTTTCTTAATACAATTTAATTTAGCGTATTTAAATATGCAAATGTAAGTAATGCGAAACTTACTCATCAGTTAATTTATTCCGATGAAATATGGCATATGGCCTGACATCCTTTTCTATCATTAACATAAAATTAATTACATAAATGAATTAAAATACTTTAAAGTTTAGGCGTTTATGGATATTATTCTCTAAATATTTAGATCAATCACTTTTATATAGCTTTAATTTGCTTATTATTTTGTAACATTTTAACTAATATAATATAAACAACCATCAATTTCATTTTCCTCATAATTGAAAACATGTTTATACTTCTTTTCTGGAGAAAAAGTGTTCGGGAGAACAAGTCTTTGGCAAGAAATCTGATGAAGGCAAATCCTAGTACAAGGAGTCTGATGAATGACAAATTCTAGAACAAGGAGACAGATGAATGATAGATCCTAGAACAAGAAGTCTGATGAATGACAAATCTTTGAATAAGGAGTCTCATGAATTACAATTCCTAGGACAAAGAGTCGAATGAATGGCAAATCCTTAGACAAGGAATGTAATGAATGGCAATATAAAAACATATACATTTCCTATTTTTCGCATTTTGGTTATGCAAATGTTTTCAAAATAATTCAACTATGCTATAAAGCTAATTCCTTTCAACAATATCTTTTTTAAACAAGCAAAAACTTACCACCATTTTGCAGATATGACTTAATTGAAAATTATACAATGCTGGAACATCATTAGCCAAAGAAAACGTTGATGTAGCATCCCATAAAAAATCCTTCAATTCGTTCTGTGTTGTTATGTCTATTATTCTATGGAATTCTTTATTTCTCTTTTTTGAAATATATTATTCTTCACATCTTAAACATAAGTTATTTTATTAAAAGAAATAAAGCATAAGAAATCAAAGATTCTATTTAATCACCCTCACAAAATTGAAAGAATTAAACTCAAATCTTTTTAGTTTTTGTCACTTCATTTGAATTATTTCTTATATTTACGATATTTTTCGTACTCCTGTCCACAATTTTTCACAATACTATTTCTATTTCTTACAATACTATTCTCAAGTTTCAAAAAATTCATTATAAACTCTTTTCATATTTTAGAAGTAATCAGAAAAATTGCTCCTAGAAAGAAGTATGCGCACAAATAATCATGAATAATGTTCCATCTAAATACCAAGTTTTCAATTTTTATCTAAATTTTGACTGATTATTGATAATATACATCGTATTTTCAAGCAAATAAAAATTTTTTAATGTTTTTTTCTTTTAATAATATTTACAAAAAAAGAAATTGAGAAAATCTGAAATTTCTAGAACCTTGAAGTGCGATTGGCTGCAATCACTTCGTATAATTATAAAAATTACCGATTTCATATAATTTGAAAATTTTTTATATAAATAGTAAATAAATTGAAAATAAGCTTTAAGTGCACGAGAAATTGTGGGAAAATTAAAGTTAAATTATTTAAAATTTCGGTAAATATGTAGCAGGTTTAATGTTAATCAGGATGCACCACAAGGATATCTGGTTTCATTTATTCGTCACTCAACTGTCTTCTTTTGCGAACGAAGGCTAATCAGACCAAATGTTATGATTTAATTTGATTAATAACCTTTACAAGCATTCAAGTTCAAAGTCGGAGTAGAACCCACACACACACTAACTGTTGAACGGAAGCAACACTGCTAACCATTCTGCTACTAGCTCTTAGGAGATTATCTATATTTGAGTAATATACTCTTCAGGGTAATATAAATACTGAAGAGCTGAAGCAGAGACTACCGTCGCTATAGACATGAGCATACCTGGATAACATAGCCATCATGTAATCTAGCGAAAACACTAGATGACTTGTCACGGAAAACATGAAGCATCATTTCAATAATTATGTATGTGTCTGTCATTGGCTAGGCACTAATAGCTTTGTAAGGGAGTATACTTTGATGTTTGAAGATATGAAAAGATTATCACCTAAATTACGTGGTTGATTGGCTTGTTATGAGCTATCACTTTAAGTTCTTATATCAAAGTTAGATGAGCGACAGGAGCATGGACAATCCCACATTATTAACAACACAAGATATTCCAAACTAACCTTCAAGATCAGTGGTAAACAATGATAGGAAATCTTTGACCATGTGCATAGAGAAACACCTCTATTTTAACCAACACTGTATTTGTGAATAACTGAGGCACACATTCTGACATCCATTTTATGTTACAAAGCGGCTGACGTCCTGCATTATGAATGATGCTTTGATACCCAGCTACGAATCATTTGTCACTAGTCTCTCCATGACAAAAATCTCACAAAGAAGTTTTCAAAAAATTATATTAGAAATGGAATTTCAAGGATTTTCATTCCGAATCTTCAGGCTGTCACACTCTGCCCTTTGTAATAATCTCTTACATAAATATCTCTTTCCATGAAATGCACTCGTAATCATAAGAATGATACCTTCACATTATCCACGACAAGTTATGCGTCTATTCTATAAAATCCCGTGCCTTCCATGTCTTCAAAAGGTGTATATATATATATATATATATATATATATATATATATATATATATATAACCAGTAAGTTTTAATGTGATCTAAATATTTCATTTCCAATAATATCTTAAGTGTTTATGAAGAGAATATTTCATTTAAATATAGTCTAAATATTATACATACATCACAATAATTTTGCAGTATGTTCTGTTCCTAATTTGACAATGTATATTTTATAATCTATAGCTGGAGGCTATAGTTGATTATTTGAAATCCCCGACGTTTTGAGTTACGGAAGGACATTTTGTAAGCATTCCTGCTTTGAAGAGAAAGAGCAAAAGAATTCCCAAGTTTCCTTACATAGCACGCAGAAAACACTAATGTAATATTCATTTCTGTGTCTGCTTTCAAATTCGGCACTTTCTCTTTTAAATATTGATAAATTATAAATTAACGGATATATTAAAATAGATATGTGTTTAGCAGATTGTTCTACAAAGTAGAATAATGCTACTTATTGAAATTAAAATCCTATTTGCTGGTATTATGTACTAATAGGATCCCTTGCTTAGTATAGTAACCCTTTCCTCTTTTCTACTCAAACTCCTTGCGCGCTTTAATTTTCAGTCAACTCAAATTTCTATGGGAATAAACTACATTTAATGCGAAGCTGTATATTTTATTAAAAAAATGTATATTTTATATAAAAATTCTTTCGAAAAGATTATTTTTATAACAAAATAAAAAATATTGTATTCATATGATGAAATAATTATTTTCGTTCTTTGTATCATCTTTGATTAATTATGATACATACAAGGAAAAAGATTTTCGTGAAGAAATAACGATTAGTTTCAGAGAAATAATGAGTTATTTTCTCATCAAGTTTGTTACTCCATCACATCTAACATTTTTCAATTTCTTAGTTTCATCTCAATTTATCAGTTTTCCTGCTTTATATAATCTTTAGAACACAATCCCTTTTCAATTAATTACCGATTTTAGAAAAAATAAATTTAAGCTCAGTTATTCGTTTAGAGTGATGGGACAAAAATACTTTTATTCTTATATTGCTTTAAAAAGGATTTGCTTCAACTTTACAGAATTTTTCTAGGTGGCTATTAGTTTTCGTGGATTAAGATAGCAAATGCCTTTACAAATTTCACATTAATTCCTATGAGATTAGTTTATCAGTTATTAATTGAATTCCAAAGCACTTAAAATATAAAAATATTTAATTCAGTTTTGTGTGTTTAATGTTAAAATTATTTAAAACAAACTTTTAGAAGTATTCATAAATCGACGTTTATTCCTATATTTTTGGTTAAAACTACATAACTAGTGAATACTTTTGCTAAATAAAAATTTTAATTGTTTGTTTCACTAATGACTTTGAAATTACTAATTTTTATAACTTAAAAGAATTCAATAAACTATTTATTGTAAGTTACTTATTTCTGCCTTTATGATCATTTGATCATTTTAAATTAATTTCCTCATTCTTTTTCACGATTACTTTTTATTTTTATTTTCATGAAAATTAAAAACATATTAGAAAGTTGCTTCATAGAAATGGTACTAAATTTACTATTATCACAATTGAAAATTTTCTAATATTTTATATTCTATTATATTTGTCTATAAAATTAATTTGCTGATAATTGCGTGATCAATCTGATTCTATGCGTGATCTTTCAGTATATAAAAATAATTTTTAAATAACATTACAAAATATTTACAATATCAGAAATGTTAAAATTATTTTTGTTATTGGAGAGGTTTACTCATGGTTTAAGAATTTCATTTTATTTAATTCGCATAGCTTTCAAATATTGACAAATTTTATTAAAACTATGTGTTTTACTAAATATGTTTCCATTTCATATACTGAAACCATAAACAAAACTAACTATTGTTGCTGTATTCTGATTTTATTCCTTAATTTAAAAATCCATGAATTTGATAATGTTAAAATTAGATTGTAAAAATCTTTGAAATATTTAAGCAGAGTTGCGTGTAGTTATTTGGTTTGTCTTTCTACGGTTATGTTTTGTTTGCGAGAACCAATTCATTTGGTTTCTTCAGTGAATTTCCAAATCACAAAAATTATCCCAGCTTGAAATGTAAATTGAATCCATAAACAGCTGAAGCAAGAATGTCAAAGATTCGTTCACCAGTTTGCCCTGTGATGAAATACATGACTTTTCATTAATTAACTATATTTTCAACATACTATATTCAAGATTTTATAAACTAGCATTATTTTGATTGGTAAATAAGTAATTATTAATATAGATTTTTATTTCAGTAAAATTTAAAATAAACATTGTGCTGCTGAAAAGTTGATTTTCTATGCATAAAACTTTGCTTAAGATTATTAAATGAGCTGAAACTTTTAATGAGGTAGTTACTAAGTATCGATTTGCTAACCTTCATCCAAGTCTGGCTTGTTTGAATTTGATAACTGAAAAAAAAAGATATGAAATCCATCCTATTACCATTAATGTATGCTATATATTTGGATGCAAAATACTTTTCGTTATTATTGGAACAAAGTAATGAATAGCTATTGTATAGCTGAAAATACGTTGAAAAATAACGGTATCTACTTACAGAAAATCTAAAAATCTATCATATTTTTTAATATTATCTAGAAGTCTTTAGCAGAAAAAAATATGCGTGCTTAAAATTAATTTAATTAGTAAGTTATCGCCTTATATTGTACACATGCAAATGCAAGTGCAGTTGAGTTACATACATCCCTTTGCACACAGTACTGGACTTTAACACACAAGTGAAATTAACCTAATAGCAGTGGGAAAATGTCATTTTTCCACTACTCCTAATCTTCAGGGTTGAGAGTAAT
>JAPDSC010127154.1:0-16579 GCA_026290005.1 Latrodectus geometricus
AAAAAAATTTAATCAGTCATTGATTATTTTTTGTTTTAGTTTGTTCCTTTTCACAACGAATGATGTAGAAATCTGAAAATTTAATAATTAATGCTTTGTCTAGTTATTCACAATTCCATTCATTTATAGCTAAAATTATTTTTTTTTTCACTATAGGTTAATGACATACATATTATTTTAAAAGATATTGAATCATAATATTTCTTCAGTTCTTATTTGTAGCTCATTTGTATACCTTATTTTAAAGTTTTAATTCTAATAATAAAGTGAAATTTTCGATCAATTCTTTATATATTTTCTTAAAAAAATAGCAATATTACAATAAACATATTACATTGAAATGTGGTTATTGGCAGATTAATTATAATCTGCAAATTTCTAAATATAACATTTAATAAATATAAAACTATATTTATTAAATTAATGAATATAGTGAAATTTAATAATAAATATAATTCTACATTTATTACTAAATTTAATAAATACAGAATTATATTTATTAAATGTAAGCATAAAAATGTTAGATTTTATTCGAATTAAATTGAGAGAGATCTTAGCAATTTTCAATCCATATCCAGGGATTCAGATTTAATCTATTGAGATACAGAGAAAGTATTTAATAATTTTTCAATTAAAATTTGACATAAAATGGCTTTATTTGAAGGATTTTCTGAAATGGAAATATATTATTGTGTAGTGCAATTATGGTAGCAAAAATCTTTTCCCCAGATTTTATATATATTAATAATTAAAGAATCATGTTATTTTTAACCACATATTTAATAAAAAAAAGAAATTTTACAGTAGTCCATTATTTTTTAAAAATAAAGTTGTTAACAATAATGACATTTCTCCAATTAAATAATGTAATTTTTGTTATGGCTTCTGAAGTTTCTTTTCTAGTTCGTCAGTAAAACGAAGTTAACAATAATTTTATTTCTCAAAAATAATCTATTCAAAATATTTTCTTTTTAAGTCTGTTTCAAGAATTGTTTTTTAAAAGAATTAATTGATATAAAGTGACACAGTGCAGTCCTTTTAACTTTTCATTTCAAAATGTGAAAGAAATTTAAATAAATGATAAACACAACCTGATTTCAGAAAACTGAATTCGAAATAAGTTCTAAAAAATGAAAATCGACATAAGCGCGGAAAAGTTTTTTGTCGTATCAATAAAACAGTTAATATTGTTGACATTTAGCTTTCCACGAATATTAACTTCTATTTCCTTTTACCCTTCATTTCCAGGCTGTGTTCTTTGGGTCGATTATTCTTCATCAAATCCTCTTTGAAGTCAAACGCCATCTTTTTCTACTTTTGGCGGATAGAAAAACCTTGCTGAAATTCTTCAATTCCGTATAGAGTTCTTCTGCTCAATTATTCTTCATCAATTCCGTTTTGACGCCAAATGTCATTCTTTTTTTCTGTTCGAAATGTGGAAAGAAAGAGGATTTTGAGATCGGGAATGAATAAAATAAATGCAACTTCGGCCAGCCCGTGAATATTTTTTTCCATTTTTACTTTCCATGGAACGTGCCAATGGACATCTGACGTTAAAACATGTCTAACATAAAACATTTCGTGACATATATATGTACCTAATATTATAAGGTAACGTTTTTTTCAATTTTGTAGAAAGGCTTTAAAAAGTTTATTTCTTCAATTTTTTTTTGGATGTAAAATAAATGTACATTTTTATGCTTGTACATACAATGAGAAACGATGTCTTTACAGCAAGTTTTCGAGTTATTACAAATATTATCTCAAATTCACTCTAAAGTATTTGCTTTCGAAATACTTGATATTAGTATTTATAACCAAGGCTGTAAATTAACACAAAATATGTAAATTACAAAACATTTTTTATTCTATATTTCAACATTGAAAAATGTGTATGATATTTAATTGTATATTTTATTTACTATTATAAAAAGTAAGGGCATAATGTTTCGTATAAAAACATTCGCACTTTCTACATTTAAATATTATGATTGTATAAAACACTTTTTTAAATTCTTGCTTAAAAATTATGTATGAAAAATTAAAGCTAATATTATTAATATTCAAAAACATTTGATTTTCTGTAACTACTTAATTTTATATGCAAATTTTAGTATACAATTATCCAAAATATCTACTTAAATTAGTTTTCATGTATTTAAAATATGCAGATGTCATTTTTCAAACCGGATGACATGGAATATTTGAAGAACAGAATAATTAATTTCTTAAAATATGTTAATTAATTGAGTATAGTTGTATGAAAAGTTTATAAACATTTAATAAGCGAATGAACGAAGAAATATGCTTTTTAAAATGAAAAATATTCATATATCCAGTATTAAAAATGAACAAAATGAATGCAAATTCGCTTCTCATTACAATAAAAACCTGTATTTTGCATCAAAGTGCCTATCAAGTAAATTATATTTAATTCTCTTTAATGATTTTTTTCAATTTTAATTAGCTACCAGGAAAAATAAGACAAGTAATGAGAATCCAGCAAACAAATCCTTTGGGAAAATGTATCTCTTTTAATTAACATGTAACAAACAATACTTTTTTCCCCAATTTTTAAAAGATTAAAACTATTATTATTTGAAGATCAAAGATTTTCAATTTTCATGAAACAAAAATTATCATTGACAGTAATTTTATTTTTTCAATTTAAAAACAGCATATGCGAAATTTTAAAATTTATGTATAAAAATTAATTAATTAATATATATGAATATTTTTTGAATATGTTTTGGAAATTTGTAAAAATATAGAAAGTAATGTGAATTAATGTATTATTCATATCATGTGATTAGTTTCACTTCTTTAAATTTGTTTTTGAGTTTTATACATATATTTCTATGCATTCCATTTATTTTTTTCTACACAGATGACAATACTTATTAATTATGCTGCCATACCTTTTAAAATAGAAAAAATATGAATTATCTACATTCTTGAATCTATAATGAGATTTTTGAATCTTTTACTTTTACTAAAAAGGAAGAGTAAGGAAACCATTTCGTTATTTCCTTTAAAAGTCTAATTGAAGTGGAATTTGAAAACAGTTGGAAATGGAAAATATCTTTCTCAATGGGAAAATGTGGCACAGTTTAAAAAAAAATGAATATTATTTTCTGTTATCAAAATGACCAAGGTTAGTAATTATGTATTCTAGTCATTCTTAAATTAAAATATGGTTGACTGGATATGCATTTCAAAAAATGGATATATAATTCCAAATTTTGATCAGGTCTTTTCCGTTTGAATTTTCATATCATATGTACAAAGAGACTTATTCATGAGCACGTGCTCCAAGAGTAAAATATTTTTTGATTTAATCTTGAATCTATTATTTTGTTACTATGAGAACATTTTATTGATCATACTCTTCGCCTTTTTAATTTTTATCATATTTATTAGTTTTTTTATGAGAATGGCAACAGTTCTTTTGCAGAGAAATCTGAAATTTTAGCAAAAGTTATTTGCATGATAATTTGTCTTTATGAATAAACACACTGACAATTTGGAAAATATTATAATTTGATTATTAAAATATAAATAAAACCATGATTTGGTGTTGTAACATTATAAATGGATTATTTTGAATAGATATATTTAAATTAATGTTAATTCTAGTAAAACAAAAATTGTTAATTATCTTAAATAAATTTGTTATCTTATTTATTAAATGGAAATCAATAAGGAAATGAGATGTAATGAAAATAAATAAATATTTTCATTATGATTTATTTTATTTTTTATTGAATAAGCCAAAAATCTGTGACCAAACTTTGAATTCAAGTCAATAAAGTTTGATTTTAATATCAAATTACAAAAGTGAGTAAATGCTCAGAAATTGAGGATAATTTTGGGAATTAGGGAAACATTTAACGTCTTTTCAGCGGTTAATGCGAAATCGATATTCCCGACCGAAAGTATAAATTTTTTTTTTATAACTAAATCTTCAGATTTAAATAGGGCGAGACTTATCACATTAAAGTGTTATCAATTTCCGTCAAAAGCAACCGAAAGATGTTTTATCATTCTGCAATCTCTCTGAGGAAATGTGTAGACTGCGGTTGGATAAGTTCCTTTCTTCAGTTATTGATATGAAGCCATTGAAGTGAATTCTTTTTCTAAAAAAATGCATCACTTCATTAAATATGATTATAAATTCTTAAAATAGTTTGAATCAGCAGCAAATGTTTTCAAATTAATGAATTTGAAACTATTTAGTGAAGAATGAAAATATTATTTTTTCCCATTTTGAATTAAGAATGTTCTTTTTACCATTCTAATTGTTTGTGTTGTCAATGGAATTAAGGTCGATAATTTATAGACTATGCACTAATATGTTATAGGGAATCATTACACATTTAAACATCTATTACGTATTAGGTTGGGGAAAAAGAAATCCATTATTTTTACGTGAACTTTTTGTAACTTCTTTCAGTTTCGCTTTGTAAAAAGGTTTAAAACAATTTTCATGTAGATTTTTAGGTCTTGTGCGAAGCTACGACTGCTGACATGCTGTCAAGTTTGATAATTTTTGATACTTTATAGACATTCTCGACGATGTTGTATCCATGCGAGGTGCATCTTTTGCACCCAAATACCCAAACGGAATCGACGAAACAAAAATTGTACGTTACTGGTTGTTACAGTCATATATAGGACGATAAACACCTTTCACAATTTTAGCCACCCGGCTATCTTTTTCGCCGTTACAAGGGAAAAACTAAAATGTATCGAATTTTCTGTTTGTTGTCTTTTATTTTTAAAACCTTGTACTCATAACTGAATGAATCAAACAAAAAACCGCAAGAGAATATTTTAGTGTCAAATGTCGCCTTTCCAATGAGCATAAATTTGAAATTGTTTGATAGATACCTCACGAGATAGCAATCACTACAGACTTCTATCGAAAAAATAATGGATAACTTTTCCCCCAATCTAATATTTACCTTTCGGTTTATTTATTTGTTTATTCCTGAATGGCCATTATTTTGCACGTGAGATCTAATTAGATCGATCCCTACAATAGAAAATCAATTCGGAAGAGTTGCAAACATTCAAGCCGAAGGTGGGAATCGAACCCACCAGCTGTTAAACAAAAGGTCAGAGAGCTAACTTTTCGGCTCGGCAATTACATTTCGGAGGGACTTTCCTTAGTTATAGCGATGTATTGAAAGGTAGAAAACAAGGAACATTTTCATGCTCTCAACACTTTTAAATCTTACAGAAACCATTGAAAATACATTTCCAATCACACGTAATTTGGTTTTATTTTCATCTGATTTTACTTTATAAAACAAAATGAATCAAATATTTTGAAAAGCAGTTATTCATTCATTATGAGTGAAAAGATATGAAGAGGCAATTTTTCAATGGATAAATTCAAAATGAATTGAATGCAGTTTCTTTATTGCTCATACAGTCGAAGGAGATTCCTATGACATATATTGGGGAAAACATTTTTAATATAATTGTTATTAATTTTTGTGATTCATTTTCTTTTTTAATGATATTTTAAAACATATTTTTTCTAAAATTCAACTTGAAGTGATTTTTATCAATTCAAGTTATATATTTAGTATAACTCCATCTAGTGTGGAATGCTTCATACTTTGAAAATGATCAGAAAAAGAAATAAAAGTTCTATAACGTATGTTAGTAAAGCAAATGCTTCAAGATTTGTAATCATATCATTTGAAACACTTGTTACAAACATACGTTAATCAATGAGTTTTCTAAATATTATAGTAGAACTTAAGATTAAGAGTTTCGGAGTGAAGCTAAAGGAATTCTTGTAATTACTTTAGAATACTTTATTGACACGAAGAAATATTTGATATTTACATGAGTGAATAGCCAGTCTATGAGTGTTCTAATTTAATTTGATTATTTTACGACATTCACATCATTTTGTTTGTGCATTTTTGATTCGTAAAATAATTTAGACATTTATTTTACGAGATTGTAGTTTTTCAATGTTAACAAAGAAATTTATTTTATTTAGACTTAAAAAAAATCATATTTAGGAAGACTAATGACAAAAATATTAAATTTCATGAAACTTTTTTCCTAGTTTGATTTCTGTTACGATTCTCGGTTTAGAAAAAATTATATAGATGTTTACAAGAGCTTCTCGTTATTTGAATGAATATAAAAAGAATTTGTAATAAATTTCATAATTCTATTCACTACTAAGTATAAAACTGGTATTTCTAGTTCAGTTTTAATGCCCATAAAATACAAGCCTCCAAATATTCTAATTTGATCTTAATTTAATAGTTTTCTTAGTTCTTATTTGAATGCTATTTTATGTAACGTTGAAATAGTATAACTGGATAAAAATGTTACGTAATTGCTTACGTAACATGACTATTTTTGTATTAATAAAAACCTATAAAATTATGCCCGAAAATTATTGGAATAAAATGAAAAGAAATTATAAATTAATGTACTAATATTTAAAAATTTCAAAAATGATCTTGAAATTTAAAAATTGCACTTGAAATAAAAAAATTATAAAAAGAAGAAAAGAGAAAAAGAATGCTTATCATTACGAACACGTTCCCTATTCTTTTTTTTATTACGAATTAACTTTCCGAAATTTCACTAGATGGCATTAGCATTCAGTGACTCTTTTACTCAGAAAGCTATTTCATCATTTTATGCCCACTTAGGTTAAGTAATATGACATCAGCTGCTTGTTCCGTGTTTTTAACATAATTATTTTGGTATCTTTTTATACAAGTGTTTTTAAGATATTTTTTGGCACATTTGTTCTCGTTTAATTTTTTTTGGTCTTTCGATTGGTGTTGTTGATGACAGCTTAGTATTTACGAATCGTTGACGATGAGAAGATTTTTTTTACTCATTTTTTAAAAATTTCAATAAATAATATGTTTTAACCATCTTATTTTAGCTTTGATCTTACTTATTTAACGATTGTAGATTTTTTTTAGAATAAACAGCAAATTTGTTGTATATTCTATTGATCTTAATACCTGCTTTGTAATAAAAAATTGAAAAAAAAAGAAACAATTTTCAGCGGACAAATTATTTAATCAGTATTCTTTATTTCTTTTTCTTTTTTTTTATCAAACGAATAAAATAACGGTATTTATGTTCTATGGCGACTATCCAGATACATCGCCAAAGCCGGTGACCGGAAAAAATAACATGACGATTACCTAAAAAATTCTAGGTGCTAACATAGGTTATAGAGGACACTAAAATAAAGAGTATGTAAATATTATTTAAATCGTGTTAGTCTCGCCAGTGAAATTTTTAACTGCCCAATACTGCCAAGGAAGTCACCTTAGTACGTAAGCACCAAAATTACTTTTTGTAAGGAGATTTCAGATCACGGAAAAAAATTGCGAGGAGGAAACTGTACAGGTATTTTTTAACAATAAAGAACAAAATATAGTTAAGGCACTTAGTATGTTCGTAATAACATTATCTACTTTAATTTTCTAATGTACTTGCACACCAATAGCCACGTACTTATCGTTTGTTGCAAATAAATGAATAAAATCTTAGGATTATTATTGATAGTTCTAATGATATAAAATCAGGTTTTTCTAAATACAGGCTGAACAATGGAGATGGATATTGCGTTTTTCTGCAAGATGGTCTATAAGGAGAGTGTTCTAAATTTTTTGATGCTTTTTCCTCTGCGCATGCATAAATATGGGCCATTACCAATGAAAAGTTCTCCAGGAAAGCAATGACACGGCAAAGATTCATAACGTCTTACAACGCAATATTTAATTATTACTGAAGAAAGATTTAACTTTGCTTAATAGTATAATCAAGCTCTTTGGTGGTAAGGAATCCACGTTATGAAAAAAAATCATAGGATATTATTTTCGTTTTACTGAGTAACTATTTTCTTCAAATTACTGTAAGGTATAATCAAAAGTTAAAAAAAAAATCTACTTTCTACATAAATACTCTTGCAGAGGATGACCATATGAATGGTGAGAATGATGTATTGATTCAAAATATTTTCAAAGAATTTGATTATATAATGAGATTTTAATTTAATCTTTCACGCTAGTCGTAATTTGCGATTGTCAATTTTCTATTCCTCGTTTCTATGTAACAACATATATTACTTCATTTCTTAACTTTCAACATCATTTTTTGTTGATTTTCTGTCATTCTTAATGATGATACAAGTGAAAATGAAACCACTGATCCAATCCAGTATGTCTTTTGATATTTGAGTTACCGTTTACGCTAGTATTCTGTGGAACTATTTTTAACAATTTAATTCTTTTCACTCTCGAATAGAAAGTCATACTCATTCGAATAGAATGTCATATGGATAGTTTCAATATGTTGATCCTATTATAACAAGAATGGTTCTAACCAATTACTATTTTTAACCAATTATGATTAATCAATATACTTTCACAAACTACGCCTATTAACCTTTAGGGCAAGTTTGACAAATATGGTCTAGTTTCGTGCCATTGAAGAGGTGTGAAAGTTTAGTCAGAACGATATTGGATACATCATATATTGGGTTGGGGAAAAGCAAAACTATTATTTTTTTGGTTGACGACTGTATGTTCAATATCTCGTTAAGTATCGATCATCCAGGTTTATATTTGTTGGAACAATCACATTTTGCACAAAATTTTTTTATTTGGTCTATTCCGTTATAAAGGACAGGTGTGTTAAAAACGGAAGTCAACAAAGGGAAAATGAAGCATATTCACAGTTTCTTTTTGATAAAGGCGAAAATACAACTTAGGTATTTGAAAATCAGGAATAATGTTTATGGTCACGATAAACGCAATTTTTGTTTCATTGATTCCATTCTGGTATATTTGATGTTAAAGATGTAGCCCTCACAGTCGAAAATATCGATAAAATCACAAAAACGTCAGATGTTTAACAGCATGTTAGCAGTCCAGAAGCCAAAGATCAGATAGCTTGAAATCATTTGTTAATCAAAAACATGTAAATAAAGCCTTGATGTTCATGTAAAAATTATTATTTTATCCTCTAACAGTATGTTATAATTACGAAGCTGTTAACTACATAGTGTTTACTTTGAAAAGGTAAAAATAACAGCAACAGTAAGGTTAGTGCTATTAAAGCTGCAAGAAAAATAATAAAATGCTAGTATTGTTATTAATTTCAAGGTCAAACTCAATTTGAGTCCATACTTTCAATCGTCTTTTATTCTAAAATCTTCTTCAATCAAATTATTCAAATATGATTAATTCATTTAATTTTCGTTCAACGTCAGAAAAAATCCATTAAGCTTAAGTAAGAAATTATCCTGATCTTTTATACTTTCAACTTTAAGGATGAAATAAGATCGATGCTAATATTTTCCTCATTGATTTTCTGAGAAAACGTGTCTTCACATAATGTTTGAAAAGAACGTAGATTACGGATGAATAAATCGATTTAAAAATGCTTTTTAATAATTAAAAAAACAACATAAAACAGAGATTATTTGCATCTTCTTAAGTTCTTTTATTCTGAATGTTAAAGAGTAACATTGGAAGAATGAAAGACAAAATTCCAATAATTTGTTTGTACTATCCACTTTAAAAAGCCATTTCTGACTTGGAGAGATTACAAAAAATCAATAAAAATTTTATTATATAACTGAATTGAAATGTGAATGTAATTCTTTCTATTCCTCTTACATTTATCAATTCAACAGAGTATCAAATAAGATTATTTTTTATGTTTTTAAAATATTTAAAAAAAGATAAACACTTTCTTTCTTTTCAATTGTGATACTTCATGATAATTTCATTTTCTTTGAATGCAAAAAGTACATAAATTTACAAGTGAGATTTTGCAAACAGTTTAACTATTTCCTATTTAAATTGTCTAACTATGCAATGAATGTGCATCGAACTTTTCAAAACAAAAAATATATTTCCATTTAAGTTGAAAAACTTCATTTAAAGAGATAAAAATATTTATTTATATTTCAAGAATCACTGTCTGAAATGATGTTTACATAAAGAGTATCAATTAATAAAAACGAACTGGTGACTTCCGATATAAATTTGAAATAATTATTAATGATATATTTAAAAACAAGAGCTCTAATGGCTTAGTAGCTTCACGCCCTTTCCGTTAAGATTATCAAAGATTTGCTTTTTCAGTGATTTGGATGGTGACGCATTCTTCGTCACTGCGTTGCTGGAGCTCCATGGGTTAATCTGTGACGTTCAAAATACTTCCGCTGGTGTTAAGTTAAGTTAACACCAAACAACTTCCCTGTACCTAACCCAAGGAGAGTTTTACCAGTTAGATGGGAGTTGATGGAGAGAGAAGAATCAAAGACCGTTTCCTTACTCATCTTGGTCGAGAAGACCTAGATCATCATGGATACCCTCGTCGGTTTCATAATCATCTGGGGTGATCAGTTCTCTGTGGTCGAGAAGGAAGTTTATTAGTGCAATCAACTTAGTTCTGGCATAAGGGTTAGTGCTGATCTTTTTTGTCCAATCTTTGATAAGGTGGGTGCTTGGCGTGGTGAAGTGCCACGAGCTGGTGATCGGGCAAGCAGTAGCATAGTGGAATGGGCTCCCTATTCCTCCGCAAGCGCAATAGTCGCTGGAAAGGATTCCAAACCTGTGTAGGTACGTTGGAAAGGGACCATGTCCGGTGACAAACAGTGTGACTTGGCGTGGCCAGCATTGATGTTTATTTAATTATGGTTGATTGCAGGTCTTTCGTGGCTTTGTCTAGTTGGTCGGTGGTTTGGCGAGTGTTGATGTTGCATAGCAGTTCTGGAATTAGTGGCTGTAGGTGTTTTAGGAATATTTGATGATTACCATATTTAGTTTTAAATCTTGTCATTTGTGATCTGTCTGGTGGTTTATTTAGTGTTATTTGAATGTACCTATGGTCACTGAGAGATTCAACGTCGAGGACCTCCCAGTTGCAGCTGGAGGCAAGCTAAGTGTTGGAGGTGAGGGTGATGTCTGGCCACCCTTCATGGGTTGAGGATAGGAAGGTGGGTGGGGCTACTTCCGCTGGTGAGGCGTAGATGTGGTGAGGAGAGTGTCAGTTCAGCTGTGACTATGTATCAAAACTACAAGGCACTTGGTGATAGGGACGTTTTCTAAAGCCATTGACCTTAAGGTATAGTCCGGGGGTTCGTCTGCACCATTATTTATATGTATTTAGAAATAAATTCTGAATATAATAAAAATAGAAAACACAATATTTACTAGCAGAAATAATCTAATGGATACAAGAAATTTCCTAAAATTTCTCTTCCTGATTAAATTATCACTGTTGTATTACTAAGTTACAAGCTTCGGAATTTCACATCTGTAATTCCCAGTATTTGGTTACGAATTTAAATTCTTCTATCACCAGTTCATTAAACCGGATAATCTCTGCACTTCGTGGTAAAAGGCATTGCCATTAAGCCAAATATTTATAGAAATTTTAGACAAAAGCCTCTCATGAGATTTATAAAATTAAGGTGAAACATCCGAAACAAAAATTTTTTGAGGGAAATTGGTTTCTTACCGATATTTGTTCATCTTTATATTGAAGAAATTTTAAGACTGCTGAACCAATTCATTAATGTTTCGGGAAAATGTTTCGTATATTTGGACTTTCTCTTATCAATTTTTATTTTAACTATCTTAAAAAGCTTTGGGTGATGAAAACTAGACTAAACTCTGTGGCACGACAGCTCATCGGAGGGTCTAGGCCTACAATACCCACATCTGTTTTCTTGACTGAGGACTCTGGGATGAGAAGCATATATCACAGTTAGGTGGTCAGTCTAACACGAAATCTTCAGTGTTTGGTTCCAAAGAAGGGATTAAAGACTGAGTCGACCTTGACCAACCTGAGGATAGAACTTCGAACCTGTGCATTGGGAGTGCAAAAAGCTACCATTACGCCACCTGACTTTCTTTGGATGCTAAATATTATGGAAATGAGAAACAATTGGAGAATGCAGTGACCACCACGTTTCATGAACAGATATCAGAGAAGTGCTACATGTAAACGCTACAACACATGACCAAATAAGAAAAATGTTTAAATTTAAGAAACTATTATATAAGGTAATAAAAGAAGCTCTATATAAGCTAAAAAAGTCTTGTACTTTTTAATTTTCTATAGGAACATAATTTTTACTTCTCTGATGATTCACATATTTCTAAAAGGATTCACATTGAGAGTAAAAAATATATTTTTCATAATTAATGACGTAAATCTGCTTAAACACAATAAACATTAATAAGTAAATTAATGAAATATTTAAATAAGTCTACAGAAAATCTTTAAAATTCTCTCCTTTTTCTAATTCAGTAAATTTTTTATATGGTACAAAATATTTCTTAAAATATACGTACATATAGCAATATACGTATATTTTTAAACCCAAACTGTATCTTAAGACAAATGAAGTTAGAATACGCGACCATCACCAAGAGCCTCCATTTTGAACTACAATCAGGTGACTAGGTCACATGTTAGCTGGCATCCTCTTCACATTCTCGCCACACGGAAAATTTCAGACCTTAGAAATTAACATGGACACGTCCCCAACTCATAAAGCTTCAGCAACCCAGTGAGGGAGAATGTGGTCACCCTCCCAATCACTATCCACGGCAAATGATGACTTTGCTGATCTTAACGGAAGTGTCGTGAAGTTAATGAGCCACTGGACACAATAGAAAAGTGATTTTTATTCCCAAATGAATTTTAAGAATAGCTTTAAGAATAGCTTAAGGATAGCTTATGGTTAAGCTTAGCTTTATCATATCTGTAAATTTGAATACATTTTACTCCCCCCCCCGACAATCGCAAAAAGTTTTTTTTCGTAAAAAATAAGTTGTCATGTGAAGCTAATCAGTAAAATCTGTTATACATATTTATGATATTCATTTAGGTAATTGGTGCAGGGTATTTTGGCGTTATAGTTGTCACAAACTGAGCCATTTATTATACATTTATTAGATTGAAAATTTATATTTACAGTTTACAACAATTAATTTAGTTTCGTCAAAATAAAAGAAAGTATGAAAATTCAGTAACTGAAGAGTAACTAGTTTGGTTTTATAATTTTAGTTTTTATGTAATGATAGCATCTATATTATTTTGTAACACTCAGAAGAACAAAACACTAAAAATTTGAAAGTACATACAAGTGTATAATAATTTAAGTGAGGCTAATAATTGTCTATAGGAGGCAAATTAAATAGACTGACTATGAAGTCTTGAAATTGAAAAAACTACAAAATAAGAAATACTCTAAACTAATATAATTAAAAATTAAATGTTTATTACGATAATATGCTTTCGTCTTTTTTCTAATAATAGATTCATTTAAAAAATCATTTTAAAGCAGTTCTTTGTTTGGAAACTAATTAAACAAAAAACATTATGAAACAATATTTGCTATAGCTTTGAAGGTATTGATATTCTTCCCTAAGAGTTTTTCATAAAACAATTTAAATTTTTGGATTGAAATTCAAATTTATATATATATATATATATATATATATATATATATATATAACAAAAATTATTTCACCTTAAATAGTGCTAATTTTCCAATTTGCAAATATTGATTTTACTGATTTACAGAGTGATTCTATATTGTTTTTAAAAAATTAAGAGGGGTGATAGTAACCATCCAGACAAGCAATAATTATATAGGAACATAAAGCCACATTCCCCTCTGAGAAGCAGGAAAGAGCAATTCTCACTTGAACATACAACAGTATTGGGTAAGAGACTGAATAATAAAAGCTTCACAATCATATTTAATGTTAAGTGAAAACCTCACAGCAAATGTTCAAAACGCCAACAGTCATTGCACAGTTGATACCAACGAAGGTACGACTGAAGCAACTTATTCAGTTGAATCCACAGGCGCATTATACACTAAAGGTTTCATATGCTTCCAGAAGGTAAAGTCCAATGGATTGAGGTCCGGTGAGTGAGGAGGCCAAGCCACAGATCCGCTGCTTCCAATTCACTAGAGTTTTCAGTCGATGTTATATAAATAATACAGAAGGGATGGTGTTGGGCCATTTTTAAAGGACAATGTCTACTCTAATTGGCTTTATAATAACCAATAACAGCTGATACCCATAACCAATAACATAAGATAAATAATAACTGATAACTTAAGAGCAAAATGTTGCTTCTTATCTGTCGAAATTTGCATACGGTAAATTCGTAATTGATTCTTGATGCGTTTCTACTTTCCACTTTTCTTTCTCTCAGAGGGGAATTCGACCTTATGTTCCTATGTAATAATTGCTTGTATGTATGTGTACTATCATCCCTCTTAATTTGTAAAAACAATTTAGAACCACTCTGTATACAATAATAATAATGATAATAAATGTATACATAAGAATAATAATAATAAATATTTTTCTTTTGGTTTCATTTCAGATCATTTACCTTTTGTTTATTCTTAATTTAAACTATGTTTATATTTTTTGCATTTTTAGGTATTTCTGTACTTATTTATAATGCTACATTTGGATGTTTCAAACACAAAATTACTTGAATAAGTCACGTTTTTCTTTTCCTTAATAGTCACGTTTCCCATTTCGTTTCTTTTCTCCTTTATCAGCTTACTTCTTCCATATTTTTTTATATTTTGGTCTACTCTCGTGCATAATGTTTAGTTGAATAAAATTTGTTTTGCATAAGAAAGTAGTTTTTTCCCACTCTGTTTTAATATCTCAACTTTTTGAAGTTTTTGCACATCCTTTCATTATATTTTAGTTGATATTTCAGTTTTTTTTTATTCAGACATCATATTTTGGGTCTGATAAATACCTAGTAGAACATTCTTTGAAGTATGGTTACTTTTAAGGAGTTTTATTTGCTTACTTCTCTAAATATTTTTATCTGTATACTCTTGATCTTTCTCTTTGTACATTTTAATTTTCAGAAAACAAAATTACTTTGGATTATATTCTTGGGGATAATGCTGTTCAAAATGGTTTTTACTTTCAACAAAATATATTAAGTTGAAAGGTTTCTAAAATAAAAAATGATATATGTGAAAGTTTACTCGAGAAAAAATATTTTTAAGAAATCTCTGGATAAAATAACTAACTAAATATATTAATTTTGCTTACTTTTAAATTATTGATGATCTAAACATTGAATCAGATTTTGTAATTTTGCTCTCAAATAATATGATTTATATCTTTTTATTTAAAGAACAAATTTTATAATAGAAGATCATTACTACGTATAACATTATATCCTAAATTGCAGTTCAAGTCTTTATCTCAGTAAATTATTTATAGATAACCAGCATGAACGTCTGTAAACATGAGGGGTAAAAAGAGTTGACTAATTATAATTCTGAGTTGAACTCACGTGACAGTTAAATTTCGTGTTCATAAGCTGGTATTTTTAAGATTACAATCACAGTTATTTTATTAATTTTGCAAGCATTTCTGAAATGTTTTTAATCCTGATGGAATAGAGTGGATTTTGTTTGCTAATATCTTTAGATGTAAGGATTTCTATAAATTATACATTATTTTTTTTTACAAATTATTTAATTTGGAATATTATAAGTTGTTTCACACTTTCATTATTTTATTTGTGTAACATCGAAATTCTTTATAAGCAGTTAGTACGAGTTAATGTGCATAGTAAAAAGGAAGTAAAACTAATCATAGACTACAACTCAGTAAAAGAGTCTTGTTCTAAAAAGGGTCTGATTGAAAAATTTGTAGGGTTCAATGTGAGGCGTGATGTTAAGAGAAGGCTGCCATCTCAGAAGTCTATCTCGTCATAAGACAATAATTCAAAATTACGAGGCAGTTGGCAGTGTTTAACAGCATTGGTCGGTAAAAATAGGCAATCAGTAATATTTTACAGTAATCTACGCCAAGCTAATGTTAAATGAAAGAAAATACCTCTCAGTCATTATAATAATAAAGTTTTCATCATATTATTGTTATCGTTATTAAGATGAATTTTTCAATGAACAATCTTCTGTCGATAATGAGATGAATTTTTAAACACTAAATGTAATGAAGACTGGATGTTTCCCATTGTAATTTTTTTTAGAATGTCAGAAATTCAATTGGTTGTTCGCAAGGATTATTTATGTTTTATCTAAACTTTTATTACAGATTTATTTCACGCTACATATAATTCCTAAATTAAGTTCTAGAGTCTTATAATTTCTCAAGAAACTTGAATGTATGCACCTTAAATTAATGATTAATCGTTTAATTACAATATCTAATCAAGCATCAGCAAATATTTTGAAAATGTGTAGGATTTACAGCTTAAAATAAATAGCTTAAAGTATTAGGAAACAATATTGGGCATAGTTTTGTCTCCTTAAAGATTAATTAAAGCTAATCCTTTGAGCTTTTATTTAATTTTAAAGAAAATACTTTCATTCACAAAATATGCATTTAAAATCATAAAGAGGATTATGAATTATTTTCTTACTACGGAAGTATATAGAGATGGATCTTTAGGATTTAATATATATTTAGAATATTTTATATGAAAGTTAATAGGTACATTCCACTATTCCTATTAATTTTTTGGCATATAT
>JAPDSC010127154.1:16679-38017 GCA_026290005.1 Latrodectus geometricus
ACACTTTGATGTCTGTAGAAATATCATTGGCTACACATTGATTTAGCTAAGTACAAATTTGGTAATTTTTATACACCTTCAAAATATTGACAGTATTAAAGAATTAGCAGTATATTTAAAGCAAAAATTTATTAAGTAAATATTGTCATATTTGCCAATGTGCTTAGCAATACACATAAAACAGAAAAATAGTTAAGAATATGCAATCAGTTCTTAACTAATATGTATTTGTTTTAGAGTTTCTATTATATATGATTTATATTCTAAAGGTTAGTATTTTTTTATAGGTAGAATTATTGTTTGTTTGTCATAACATTTCTTTTAAATGATACGTAAACCATGCGTCTTTAAAAACAGTGAAGTTTTTGTTATCGTAACAATCCTTATGTATTTGCTAATAGCTTAATCAGAGTAGTCAATTACACAATTAGTCTTCCAAAATGACTTCTTTACTCTTTTCAATCAAATGATGATGTTTTACAGAATTCTTTAACTTTCCGAAATGTTTTCCCAGATTTTAAAAGAGCATTTCTAACTTTTACAGGTATTTGAATAAGTAAATGGAGGGGACAATTCACAGAAAAGGGTGATGTTTTATTGATAAACTGCAAAAGGAAATTTAAAACCTTAGATTGCTAAATCCTAACTCCCTCCTTACTCAACATTAACGGATTGTTTATATACTTTCTTCAAGTTTATCTACCAATATTTATGTAATTTGGCAAATGTTTTAATGTCTCTTAAACTAGAGTGTTTGGTAGTCATATAAAATACTTCAAATATTCATTCGTTTTGATTAATTTTTAGAATAGATTTTATCAAAAAACTCCCTTAAGAAATTATTCCATAATGCTTGAAATTCAATGTGCTTTTAGTGTCTAAGAAGTTGGAAAATTATTAACAACTCAGAAGAAAACTTCATAGAGTAGAATGTGAAAGAAGCACATGATCGTGAAATTTAAACTATTAAAAATGTCCATAGTTGCAAATGCTTTTGATTGTTTGAATGATAAGTAAACATGATAATTATATTGAACCTGTTTTTGTTTGTTTGTTTTTAAATTTTTTTTTTACTTTCTTTTTTGACTTCTCAAGAGATATTTTTCTTTTTTCTCATTGAAATGGATTTTTAATCATTACACAAATCATCTATATAAAAGACTTGTTCTGTTCCTTGTAAATATTTTGGTGTAAATAATAAGATTTGATGTATTACTGGGAGGAATTTCACCATGAATTTACTTATTAAGTAGTTCAATGATATTTCAGGAAAACCGAAGTTGTTACGTAACATGACCTTAAAAAGTTGTTTAAAAACAATACCCATTGATTTGATCGATCGTGAAAGGATTGTAAATTTTATTTGCCATTATTGCGAAAGATATTGTCTGTGTAGATTTTATTATATCTAGTTAATAAATGATGTATAAGTTACTTAATATCGCATTTTATACCTCAGGTAATAAAATACGATTGATTCTTTCACAGATTATCAAATTAAACAATAAATGATTAAAATTGATAGGCTATAATAGAATTAATAAGATTATAACATGTTACATTAATATATTTAAGCAAAAAATATTAATTATTACTGCAGACTATTACTGTATTTTATGCAAATATGTTTCAATATTACATTTTCAACTGCAAATGGAGTTCTTTGCTGAAGGAGTAATCTCTTAACTTAGTAACAAATTATTTAAATTACTAATAAGAATTACAAACTAAAAATAAATTATTACCTTCATTAGAAAATACTTATGTCATCACTTTAATAGAGATTTAAATATTTCACTAAGTCATTAGCATTTAACACCCTAATATATTTAATTTTGAAGTCGAAGTCATAAAGAAGTTAATCTGCTTTTATATCCCTGGATCCTAATAATTAATTAAATTTTCTTACTATTATAATATTTAAATAGTACAAGATCTCTTTTAATTGTCTAATCTTCACATATAATTTTGTCTTAGATATCGATAGTAATGGAAGTAACTTCACTTTAAGATCTGTTGTTGAAAGCATCATATATAACCATACCGTTTTAGCTAAAGTTCTAGATAACAAGTCTTCGACCAAGTTTAAAAAAGAATAATGTTACTGCTCTCGAATCTTAATAACCATAACAATAATTTTTTTACAATATTGTACACAAGGTATCGAAAGATATATTCTAACTTTGAAAATGTTAGAATTCGAACACTTGTTTTATTAACTGATGGTTTGCTCATTTTTAACATGTGGTTTCATCAGTACATATTGACTGCTGAGAATAATATAAAGATATTTATTTAACTTTTCCAAGATTTGATTTTTCTTCAAATTATATATTTTTGAACAAAATAATGCTGTATGCTATTTGAAAGTTATAATAATTATCTATAAATAAGGAAATCGAAATCATTCATACATGTTTATCTTTAAATTACCATGAAGTATTCGACAGTTTTAATGAAATAAATATCTGTAATTAATTGATTTAGACTGAACTGGTTAAAGAAAATATCATCAAAAATTTAATTATGTTATGTTTATTTTCACAATTTTGATAAGTCAAATTCATTCTATGTCAATAAAATAAATTTTTTCTGCTTGTTGAAATTTCAAGTATTAAGAGTTTTTCACATTACAAATTCAATCTCAAGTAATCATAAGCTGTTATTTCAATCGCAATCGAATGCTATGTAAATGAATAATTTAGGATGAATTTCGCATCAGTTAATATATTAAATTTGAAAATATTTGTACTTGATTAATTTTGCAAGCTGTTATCTCCATAAAAAGTAATCACATAAATAATTTTAAAACATTTCATAATTTGTATAGGACAAAAATATGGTTATGAAATGCTTTAAAATTATAAAAAAAATCATCATTATATTACAAATAAATATGGAAGCATTATTTAGAGAAATTGTGCAGTGCAGAGAAAACTACACCTGAGGTCATTTCACTACAAATTGTACTAATTATTAAATTGGATATTGATTCCAAACGAGGGCATAACGCCAGAAATGTACTCATAATTTAAATTTCTAATTATTTAGTAAATGCAGTGATTCAGTGGATCAATTTAACGAAATAAAGCTCAAGGTAATTTGGTGACTAATACCTATCTAATTCTGAATATTATGTTAATTTGGTATGAATTCCCAAAATCAGTTCATCCTGGTTGAGCTCACAAACAAATAAATAATAGAAATACTAGGCATCACTATGCTGATTGGATTTTGTCTTTCAAATACTATAATCATATATTATTTTATTGTATATATATATATATATAGTGAATGATACAAATCTAAAATCTGTATTGTAATGTTTATTTTAATATATATTCTAAATATCATCTAATCTGAAATTACATAAGCTATAACAACCACTATACATAAGCTCAAATACATAAGCTATAACAACCACTATATTGATCAGGTATAGAATTTCAATGATCATAACCATCACTACTAGATTGGATGATATTAATAAGAATTATAGAAAAATCTATTTCTAATCTATATCTATTCTTTTATTTCTTAAATGTTTTTTTTTTTTGCTTTGGTAGAAATTTTGTATTTTGGTTTCTATAATAATGATCAACATTATTATTACTGTAAGTAATTATTGCTTTTTTTGTTATTAAATGCTACAAGTTATCAAAGCAATCACTAATTTATATTCTTAATATAAAATAGTAAAAATGTAACTATTATTTATTCATTAATACATTTCTTCTGATTTTTTAAAAAAAATAATTTTTAAATTAATAAAACTACTGAGACATTTTTAATATATTCAAATAATTTATGTGATGTTATTTATTTCTGAGAAAAATGTTTAATGCATTTTATGAGCCTTATGGTCGGGAAAATCTTTTATAGCTAAATACTTCAAATCCTGAACATTTGCAGAAGGTATATAGTACACATATTTTTATCTAGATAGTTTAATTATTTATTAATGTGTATATGTATTAAAAATCGAATACCTTTAGATCTTATTGCAGCTAAATTTCTTTGGTTAATAATATTCATAATATGATAAAATTAATTGATTTTTTAAAAAAAGATTTTAGATTATAACACAAAGAATGATTTTTCCTATATTATTTATTAGTCCTAATATTAATTAAGTCATATGTAGTAATAAGTGAAACACAAAACTAACAATTAAATAGTTTTTTTCTGACTTCTACTCCATGCCTTTTTAATTTTAAAATTTCTCTCTCACGATGCCCTTTTCTGTCACTAAAATCTCAAGACAAGTAATTTATAGTGTGTTTTTTTGTGATATATTTTGTTGAGATATATTACATTGCACGAGTTTAGTAAAAAGTTAATCTTACTATCTAAAAACACTAAGTTTTTGAATAGAAATAGATATACTTTGTGAAAACAAATTATTAAGAAAATCACATTTATATATTTGAACTTAAAGGAAGTATGTTATTAAAAATGTGTTAAAAGAGCTACATGTTATGAAACAAGTTTCTAAATTAAACAAAAATTAAAAAATGTAAACAAATAATAATCTAACTAATTGATTTTATACATTTTTTAATAAAGATTCTATTACTATTCAATTATTTTAAGGATCTAAAAATTTGCATAGATTTCAAGTAAAAGTTCCGAAGGAAAGGTCACATTTATCCGATTAGACATAATCTGGATTAGCGAATCCTAATAAATTGCTTTAAGGTATTGATTAAGAGACTGTCATTACAGATTTTGAAATACTTCATTGGCAATTGTTTAGTTACATCGTTTCGGTTCTAGTAAATGGGAATTTGCCCCAAAGCTAAGAAGTGATTGCTGTAGATATGCATTTTAGTCAATATTGTATACATTATCAGATAAACCAAATAATGCATTTCTGAAAAGAATTATTAATATGTACTTTGAATACTTATTCATTATCTTTTCTCTTTTAAATACATTTTAGTTTTTGAAAAATTATTATTAAAATTGGTTAATTGGTTGATTTTAACTTTCCTCGGAAATTTTATACCATTAAAATGTAATTATAAAACATCATAAATTCTGAAAAATTATTATGTTCTGCTTATAATTAAATTCTAAATTATTATATATTAATAGTTCTGTTTATAACTAAATTCTGAATTATTATGCATTAAATTACAATTATTTGGTAATTAAACATTAAATTTTAATTCTTTTTTATAATAATTATAATTTTTAAAGAAAAATATTTAATTTTACTTAAATTTTTTCAGAATTATATGTTTTAATTGAAACTTCATTTTTATATTAGAATCGAAGCTACGGAGAATAGTTTACGAACTTTTATTCTTACAAGTAAATACAATTTACTTTTAACGTGGTTATTTTCTGCTATACCATTTTTTTTTAAAATATAAATATAATTTGATAAAAATAATGTAAAAATGCATAGCGAATATATATAAATTAATTATAATGTTGGGAAGCGTTATTGACGTTAATTTGAATTAATAATCTTTCAGATAAATTTTTTTATTGATATAAAAACTATTAATTGTACGGATTCTTATACGCATGATACAATTATAGTTATTATGTTATCTGCTCACAATTATTGTTTTTTTTTATATTTTTTGCAGTTGTACTTTGTTTTTTTAATTTTTTCTTTTAGATGTGCGTATAACGTTTTGTTAATGAAAAGTCCAACTGTGCCAGAGGAAACAGAAAAAAGACTAAATTATATTGCCTAATTTTCGATTAAAGAAATTATCGAGTTTGTTCAAATATTTATTGAAAATAACTATAAAAATAATGCATACTTACTTTTTTGATGTATGCTATTTACCTTTGAGTTTGAAAGATTGAAAAAAACTTGTTAATGTGTGTATTTTGTTTTTTTACTTCCAGTGGATGAAATATATTTCCTCACGCAAAAGAAGTAAATTAAGTTAATAAAAATAATATCTTTCAATTATGACAATCTTTAACGAAATTCAGAATTAATTAATCTCATTGTGCAACCTCATTGGGTATCAAATTAATAAAAACTCAGGTTATAAAGCTTATATTCAGTCATCATATTTGGTATTTTTCCCTTGCACATATTCTAATTAAATGAAAATAGCTTAAAAATTCCCATTTGTTTGTTAACCAACAAATCAAGTTTGTTTCAACTTAATTTACATTAATTTAATTATATGTAATCTTTCATTCCAATTTATTAATTACTTTTTTACTTTTTTTTGCCTGACATTTACAAATTTAGCAAAATCATTGAATTTTTCTGGTATATGAAATAAATGAGAAATAGAAATTTTCTGATCTCAAAAAGTAAATTCCTAGTGAAGAATGCTTCCGAGGAATTTACTTGATTTTAATAGATTAGATTAATGGTATGAAAAAAATTGAAATTTGTTAAATTAATAATATTTAGAATCTTATTTTTTAGAGCATTCGTTTGTTAAATTTACATTGAAAATGTAAATGCGTATAACATAAGTACTATCTAAAAATATGTTGGCTAAAATGTTTAAAAAAGTTTGCTTTCCAACTATTAAAATAAAGTTTGAAGTATGTGAAAACATTCTGCAAACTATTTTTGTAAAAAAAATTGTTTAAATTCCTAACTTGATTTTTACTTGAATGGTTTCTAGGTCAAAAGATTTCGGAAAAAGTTCCAGATAAAAGGGATTCAGGAAGCGCAATGTGTATCCTCTAAGATTTAGTTTCCTCACAGAGTGTGAGAAAATAAGTTACGTAGAGTTTAGTGAATGCGTGTGTTTTATCATCAACGACCACGGCTGGGTTCGCTTAAAATTTCCAGTTTTGTGAACGACTTTAAAGAGTGTGAAATTTCTACTGCTCAATTTTCCAAAATTTGCCTGAAAGTTATGAATCAAAACCAATGTCGACATTGCCTATTATAGCATACAAGCTGTGTGTGATTGCGTATGCTGAAGAATATGGAAACTGGGCTGGAGAGAGAGGCATTTCGGGCTATCCACAATCGAGAAAATCATAACAACTTGGCGGAAACAGGAACAGAATCCCAAAAAGTAACTCAATAAACGAAAACTACTGAATCTATATAAAACAAACAGAGTTTAAATCATTGAAAAAGTTTTGCATAAGTTGTGTGAGAATGATACAGAGGGCAATTTGTTATATGATGATTCAGATGTTGATTGAAATTTTAGATATTTAACTCTAGAAATGTGCACCTGGGGTTTGATTAAGATAAGGTGTTATTTCCCAGATAGATTGTATATTATCTATAGATTATAAAGATAAATTACTTTGTATTTATATTATATTTAAAATGCTGTAAATTTATTATAATGATCAATAAAGTTTTTAAAGCCAGGTGGCGTAGTGGTTGCGTTTCGCGCTCCCAAAGTACAAATGCGTAGTTCAATCCTCGGGCTGGACTGGGTCGACATAGCATTTCAAGGGTTGGTAAAATTGAGTACCAAGCATGCTTGGGAACTAAACACTGGAAGTTTCGCTTTAGGCTGACTACTTAACCGGGACAAATGCATCACATCCTAAAGCCCTGGGTCAATAAAACAGTTTTAGTCATAGTAGGCATAAGCCCCGAGATGGGCTGTAGTGCTACAGAGTTTAGTGTAATAAAGTTTTATCCTATAAAAATGTATACAGAAAAGGGAGTGCGTCTTATATAGACCTGTGCATCATACACTAGCAAATACAGTAATATAAGTTTGTTAAATATATAAATAATAAATAAATAATTATATAAATAATATTAAAGAAACTTAGCGAATAAATGTATAACAAATAAAATTTTAGAAGTTTAAAATTTGAATAATTTAGTCAGAGAAGCAAACTGAAGTATTTATAACCGTAGCTAAAAATGAATTAGAAATAATTCAGTTATTTTTAGAATCTTTTAAGAAGTGAATAAAAGATATTCATCATTCCAATAAGCACTTTTTTTAGTTTAGAGAGTAAATAATCTTCTTATTTTCTTTTTATTAAGTAAAAAATGTTTCGTCTTGAAAGCTTGATTTATTACTACTCACTATTTTCTTCACTAGACAATATTTTTTCATAAATTTATCCGGATTTTCTCAATTTAATGAAAAACGAAATGGTCCTTTTTTTCATACCTTTATTTTTGATGCAAACTCTACTAACAAGTTTGGAAACAATTTTATCTTGCTTTTAGGAAAAGTGAAAAAACTAACAGGATAAATAATTTAAGAGTTATAAATCATATTTAAATTTATTATTAGTCTCATGGAAAAAAGTGAATTGATTTAATCATATTAAGAATACCCTTATATTCAAAGTAGAGTTTTTTTTTAATATTTTATTAATAAATGGTGAGATCGTAACCTAATGGAAAATATTTAGAGTATTTAATTGCTATCAAATGAAATAATACAGTACGCAGACTAGACTTAGTTAGACATTAACAAGTTCTAGCAATTTATAAAGTGAGATTTAATAAGTTTTAGGTGATAAATATTCATAAATTATTTTAACAGAATTTACATTAAAAAAATTTCAGTGAAAATTTTTTGTCTTTTTCACTATTTTTTCTGCAATTTTTGTTATTTTATTGCTTAATTTCTGAATTTTTTGTGAAATCTGCACAATACTTTACTTGTTCAAATTGTTTATAATATAGAGTATGTGATGAATTTTTAAATGGTGTCTTCAATAATAATGAATAAAAAATTGAATCTCAAATCATAACACATTCGCAAAAGTTAAAAAATGTTATTCTCAAATGAACATTCAGTTCTTATTATATATTTATAAATATTAATTAAAAACTTCAATCATTTGTTGTTAACATAACTCCTCCATAACTAATTTTTAAATTAACTCATGTTAAAAATCAAAATCCATCTTAACAAAAAAGAAATAATTTATTTTAAAGTATATTTCCATTATAATGCATTTCACATCACAGATTGCTCGTAAGAGAACTGGCAATCGTGGAAAATAACAATTTGTTGCTTTTTAAAAGGAATTCATAACTTTTACTCTTAATGCAATTAAAACGTGAAGAAACCTAATAAATTTTTTTCCACCCCAAATTTAAAAGTCTTTTATATTATTTATGATATATTCTTTGGAAAAGATATCAGAACTTTACTTTTTCTGAGAGTAACATGCAATAAAATTATTTTTTCTACAATGACTTTAATAGTCAGAAACATTTTTGTAAGAATTAAAGTTCATTTACATTGACATATAGAGCTAATGTAGTCTTTAAGGAAAAGGATTTAATTATTTATACAAAATATGTTTGCGAAAATAACTGTTTCACTGCAAAAATTTATAAAAAAAATTGAAATTTTAAGTATTTTTATATTAGTAAGAAACAACTATTCTCAATTATTTTATATAATCCCGAATTATTTTTTATAGAATTATAAAAAGAGAAAAAATATTTAATAAAGTTAGTTTAGTTAGCATAAATCAAAGCTATAGAGTTCTTCCAAAATGTATAAATCAAAATGAAATTTTAACTATTATAAGTAATCAGACTCAAGATGAGAATTGAATCTAGAAACTGTTGAGTTGAAGGTAAGAATACATATTATATAGCTGTTAATTTTTAAAAAATATGAGTAAAATAACAAATTTTAGCGTTTTAGAGCAAAACTCTATCTAATTTATATTAAATGCATTGGAAAATATTATTAAATCATGCTCTCTTTTGGTCGACTGAGAATTTAGGAATTTATTTAATTATCTGGATAAAGACCACATAAATTTTTTAAAAATTATTTCAAATATTAAAATGAAATTTTGCAAAATTATTAAAGAAACAAGTACCATGAAAAAGAAATACATGTTATAAATTGCTGCATATGTATCGGTATGCAATAATATTTGGAAATCATACCTCTACTCAATTATATGGGAAATGCAACTATATGAAATGTAAGAATGTTTTCACTAAATGAATATTAACTTGAAATCTGTAATTTAATTTGAAGGAAAGTTCTTAAAATTTGATCTAATATAAATTTAATACGTTAATAAAAGAAAGAATTATTCTAGCATTAAGAATAAAAGTAAAGGGACTTTTTGAAAAATTTCCTTAACTTTTAAGATTTTATAAATTTTTTGCTTAAATTTCTTAGAGGCAATGAAAAATCAATATTTATTACAATTTTTTTTAGAAAATTTTCAAAACGCAAATATTGAAAGTTTTAACGGGATTTAAATGTATTCTTTTGCAATATGTTTAAATGTAATTAGGTACACTTCTTCTAAAATTTCATTGATTGCACGCATTCCTTTTTTAAATCAAATATAAAAGAGACTTTTCGTTAATTATTAGTAATTTATATTGTTATTTTCATAATGAACTAAAAATAGGGTTGATTTAAGGAGCAAAAAATTCACCATGGAAAGTAAAACGATTGTCAACTGATCCTAAAATAATGCTTGTAATAGTATAAGGTCGAAGAATTCAACTGAACAATCATCAGAAAATGTACAATACCCTTAATCCCAATTAAAATTCTTTCAAAATACAATATTGTTTGAAAAAAATTTGAATATTTTTTTTCAAAGATAAAACTATTTAAGAGTTATTTTATATTTCGGGGGAAAAAAATATTGCTCCAAAAGGAGAAATTTAAGACATAGAGACACATTGTTATAAATAAAATAGTTTAAAGTAAATCATTCCCCACTGGCATATTCAATATTTTGAAAATTTTTGTGGAGAAAAAAGATTTTAAAATATTTAAGAAGAATCGGTTTCCATAAACCCAGTTTTAGAAGTGATATATAAACGTGATCATAAATATATATGATTTATTGTTAAAATAACATTAATAGAGAGAGGGCTTATTTGCGTTATAATGCTCATAAAACGGTCCTAGTATTAGATAATTTAGATATAATATAAATGATGTCCCCACTAATCATTCCCTAATTTATGGACTGCTAGCAATATTATTAGGAAATGAATGTATTTACTTAATGGAGGAACTGAGTTGAAAAATAAGTTTTATAAAAAATTCACACATCTCAATAAAATTTTTTTTTGATTTTGTAAAATAAATATCTTTTTTAATTTTCAAAAGTTTTAAATTTTAATTAAAATTTGAAGCGTTTTTTTTAATTTCATCTTTTTCTTGATTTTTTTTCTTTTTTGTTTAAAGGCAATGAACATATTTTTTTTGAATTGAATAAATGAATTTATCCATTCAATAATTATATACTGAAAAACCAGGATAATCAAAAGTCTTAATTTGGTTAAACTTGAAAAAATACATTCCATATTTCCACATATTAAAAGTTAAAAAAGATGTTAGAGAGTAATAAAAAGTCTAGTGAAATTCATTTACTATATCTATTTCAGAAGATTAGATAATTTTAGTAGCATATAATAATTTAAAATAACTTAATTAAATATACTTTATTAACATTAAATGAGTATTGAAACTGAATACTTAAATAATATTTAATTAAATGCATAAGCTAATTGTAAATATATTAGCAATATATATATGATGTAGTACAGCTGAAATTATTTTAAATGACCAACTTTCAATTAGAAATCGTAAAAAAGTGAAAATTGAAAAAACTTCATTTGAGTGAATTTCTGAAATATATAAGAACATTACGCAAACTTCAGAATGCTTGTTTTTTTCAAAATAATATGAAAAATAATTTAAGAAGTATTAATTTTTATTTACATTTACTAATTGTTTTTCAATGTCTCATAATCATATATTAACTAGTTAGATTCAAGATGCTACTGTTTAAAATTTCAAAGTAACATAATTTGAAGGTAACAATTCATATATGTATATATATATATATGTATGTATGTAAAAATATGTATATGCTATATATTATACAATGTGTGAGATGCAAATGTATTTTATATTTTTTAAACTAAGACGTGTAATATGCTGTATGATCGTTGTATTCAAAACTATTTATAATTTAAATTTTCAATAACTTTCAACGTGTGACAATTTAAAGTATTTTGAATGCACTAATAAAATATTTATTGCAATTGAGGATATATGAGGAAGACAAAAGTAGTTTGATTTTATCCATTCGAAATGATAGAAAATCAACTAAATTCTATTGATTAAACCGAGTGAAAAAGTTTATCTTGTTTATTTTAAAATAACTGTATGTGAAAATAATGGGAAGAATCATTCTTAAATGTATTTATTTAATGGAATTTCGTATTGATTTTTGTAATCTCTTCAAATTCAGAAATAGCTTTTTGCAGTGGGTAGTAAAAGCAAATTATTGGAATATTGGTTTTTACTCTTGCCCTGTTTACTTTTCAATATTCAAAATTCAGTCCTTAGAATCTCAAACGTATCTCTTTTTTTTAGAGTTTTTAAATTTGTTAACTACTGAAACACAGTTTAAAATCGATTTATTCATCTGAATTCTGCATATTTTTTAAAAATGTTATATGAAAAAACTTGCTGAGATACAGATAATATTTGTATCGATCGTAATACATTCCTAAATTTGAAATATTAGATTTCATAAGGTAATATTATAATTCAATATACATTCTTTTTAAATCAAATAAAGACTAAATATTTATTTCTCGGTTGACTTATATATAAAAACTCATTTCATCAGGATTTGTTCTTTGCAAAGAAAACCATAATTGAATTTGATTCTAAAAGAATTTACGGAGACTGTCTTGATTTAAATTTTTCATCAATTTAAGAAACAATAATATTCAAATATAAAAAGAAAATTTACATTTAAATTATATCAAAAAGAATCCATTGATTAAAATATTAGAACTATTTACTTAATCTAACACTGATTTTGAGATTTTTTATTGGAGATGATTAAAATACATATTTAAACTTATTTTTCACAATAAATGGAACCACATAAATGAAATCACACTAAAAATATTTGGAATTTTTATAAACACTTATTACAAATGATTTTTTTTTAACATATTAGAAAAAAATTATGCCATATAAGGGACTACATAAGAAAAGTTGCACTCAGAAAATATTTTAAATATTTCGAAATTGTGAAAAGTCTTTGAAACAAAATAAATAGGTTATACAAATAGCTTATTTAAAGCCCTAAAAATTTCACAAATTTGACAGCAATATTTTTTGTTTCACTATCTGATTGTATACTGGTAGCAAATTTAGTAATTATTTGATGTAAGGTTAATATTTATTACAATAATATAAAGCATGCGATATTTTAAAGTAAATTTTTAGTAATCATTCTTGTTGATTTAAAAACAGTAACTGAATGTGTATAATTCTTCAAAGTATTGCATTGATGACAATGATGTTGGATTTGGTAATTATACTATAAAACTCCTAATATCAAAATTTCATTTGAAAATGAAATTAAGAAGCATATTTGTGCTTATCATAATGGAAAAAAACAATTTCTTTATAGTAATACATGTAAGTTAAAATAAAAGTTGTGGAAGTTTTGTAGATTTTTTCTGCTATTGTACATACTAATTAGAACTATTATGATATAAAATTATCATTTCTTCATTCATATTTAATTTACTATTTAGCAATACATAAAATATTCAGAAATTTACTAAATATTTGGTATATTTAATAATTCGCCAAATAACACATATAGTTTGAGAAACTTATTTAAAATATCATGGAGGTTTATTAATATATAAAAATTATTGAAAACGTGTTCAGAGCAAATGGTTTTTATTCATACAGAAAAATGTATTTAATGTTATAAAATCTTCTGTATACATAGTATATGTTCTTAGAAAATAATGCATAAAATACCTAATGCTTCAGCACTGTATATATAACTAAGAACAAAAATTCTAATAATGCTTGATTGTATATTTATATAGAAATTGTTTGCCTATGGTAACTTTTAACATTTCTAAAGAAGCCAAATGATCACAATATATTTGTGACTTCATCTAATCAAGTCAATATTCCCAAAGGCTGTAGTTTATGGATTTAGTAAGACGAAAACGATGGATACGAAGGTTCAGCACATTTGATTCTGTTCAAAGAAATCATGTAATAACATTCATGCACTTAAATAATGCACCTTTAAAATTTTGTGCAACATTTTACTCAAACATCGTATCTTTTATCAGACATTAATTAGTCAGATTAGTTTGATATTGTTATACATCAGTGTGCAAGCTATACTTAACCGTTTGAGTGCTGAAGAGTTTTCTTATATATATGCTAAAAGTGCGGAATGAAACGCGTAGTAATTTTTTTTACTTTTTTTTACCACTGTATATTTTTATGTATTATATTATTAAAAATCACAATTGAGTAAAATGAATAAAAACTGCGATTGATATGAATTCAACTGCTCTCAATAGGTGCGAAAATTATACTAACCAACAGCAACAGAAAATTACACTAAATAACCAACAGTCTTCGGTACAAAACAAGAGAAGCGCTATCGCACTTCTCCGCATTTTTGGCGAAAAACAAGCGAAGTGCGATAGCGCTTCGCCGCACTCAAACGGTTAAAGCAAACCTTTCAAAAGCCGGAAAAGTTTCATCCTTTTTTGAATGCAATTAGGAATGATGAGGGAAAATCTCCCCACAATGAGGTTTCAATTATATCATTTTAATAATTTGAATTAATTTTCCTTATGCATTTTAAAGATTTAGAATCTTTTCGTACATTTTAATTATATTTTTTTATTAAACAACTTATATAGTTAAAGTTTGACGAAGAGTAAATAAAACTTTACAGAAAATTTCGATTACTATTTTCGAGAGTTTATACTCGTAAAAAAACTGAAACAACTCTTAATAATACTGTGATCAATTGTTGAATTACTAGGAGTTATTTTTCACTTGTAAAGAATCTGGTTAAGTGCAGTACCAAGAAACGAAATCAATAAACCAAAAAAAAAAAAAAAAAAAAAAAAAAGAAATTACAAGAACATATGATTCTTGTGTATATGACTATTAAGAACGATTATTGAAGAATAATTCAGCAAATTTATGGTAATTAATTGAAACTTAAGTTATAATATGTTAAAAGCAATGTCAGTTTTTCGGACTTTTGCTTATGAAATTAGTAGTTTAATGGATTATGAATGATATATTACAGAATACTTCAGTTTTGCTTGCAATATTTGTTTTGTCCATAAAAAGAAAAATTTATGAAAGTTTTTTCCATTTGCCTCATTAGATAATTGGTTTGCTCAACAACCAGGAAAATGTGTTTGTAATTTTTTACCTACTGCTCTGTTTTTACAGCTAAATCGCTTGCTAGTCGGAATCTTTCACAAAAAATACGAGGCAGCACGTGGTAGTGGAACGCTAGATAACGAAAGCATTAGTGAAATTCAAAACAATACCGGTGACAATAAAGTTTGGTTTACTTGTTTTCTTAATAAATCATTTACAGTAAAATTAATATGAAAATGGATGTGTTGTAAATACACATTTGGCTTAATAATCGGAGATTAATTGATGATGAATGCATAAAATGTAATTTTGGAAACATAAAAAATGGATATAACTGGCAAATTATAAATAGCATGCTCATCGTGAAATCTCTATTTCATAAAAAAATTTACATTTTTAATATAGGAGCATTTGAAGACTCTTTGTACCTTAATTGCTTTTATTTTATGACAAATTGTCTTGTATGGATAGATTTTAATGGGTGCAATTTTCTCATATCAGAATTATACCTAAAAGTTGAGAAAAATATCTTATTATTATCAGCTTAAATTATTTTTAATAAAATTTTTCTCTTAATTATCGTATTTAAACTATTAATCATGTCAAATTACATTTCTAATAATTTTATTGAATCTTAAAATATTTTAGAAAGAAGTCAAATTTTATTATAAATACAAATATATCTTACAGAAACCCATTAAATATATTATTTTATACTACATTACACCTTTAAATCACTTTTTCAAAATTTAACGGAAGAGGGTTTTCTGCATATTTTAAGGACATATAATAATAGTTTATTATAGTATGGGCATTAAATTTCTTACTCTTAAACTGCTATTGATAAATAATTTCTTATCGGTGGGATTCAAAGTTTTGAAAGTTAATATGCAAATATTGACACGAGTTTGTCATCCTAGAGGATTAACTTAAAGGTATGTTTTAAATCTTATTTATACATGTGAAATCCTTTAATTGTAAGATATTACAAATTAAAATCTTAAAGAGAGGATTAAGTTACTTATAAAACTATCAATATTCGTAAGAATAAAGTTATACCATTGCTTTAAAATAAGTCACAGCATTCAGAATACTTTAAAATAAAGAAAAATTCAAAAGTTCTTAAAAGTAAATTTAATAATTTATTAAAATTATGTATTTTGAAAGTAAATTTTAAAAAGCAAAGATTCATTTTTGGACGAAATTAGAGAATAAAATATTTTATTATAATACAACAAGGGAATTGAAAAATTTAAATTATAATCTAAATAAAACAAACTCAAGAAGCAAAAGAAAGTTTAAATATTATGATATAATATATGATTTTATGATCAATAAAATTTTAATAATTATTTTTTCATTTTAATGTGCATTAAAAATTTATACGCATGATGCCTTGCATTAAATAATATTCACACAATTGTACATATATTTATTAAATTTGATTAGTACTATATAATATATTTTTTTAGTTCTAGGAAAATATAAGATTTTAAAATTTTATAATGATAATAAGAAAAAGTTTACTTTTCTCCGTATCTTTAATTATTTTTACCTTTCATCATTTTTCAAGGTAACTTTATTACAATCCCTCTTTGTTTTAAATTTAAGTCTATAGCATAAAATTATGAACTTAGAATTATTTTAATGTTACAAAATCACGTATTTTTTAATCTAAATTATTTAATTAATAATAATTATTTCATTTGTAGCTTAAACTATATATCTGAAATTGTTATAAAATAATATTAGTAGACTTTGTCTAATCAAAGAATGAAAGTACTTGTATTTTATTTTAATGATTGTCTTATTGATTTCTAATATTTTTTATTGTTTAAAATATTTTTCCATTTTTTAAAGTTAAATGTGCCTTAATAAAACAAAATCAGACACTTATACAATCTTTGAAGTCATTTATATATTATACATAAAATTTAGCAATTAATAAAAAAGTCCTAATCAAGGTTATTTTTTATTATAGATGTTCATAATCACAATTATATTCTCTGACAGCCTTCTAATATTCATATGAACGGTAATTTTTCCGTGCCATGTTAAATTTTCATTATTGAATAAAGTTCAACATTTATGTAAATTCTATAAATTGGAATTTCCACAACTATAGAAATTATTTTACCATCATTTAATAAAAGGAGTTAAAAAGATTTTGTAAAATTACTGTTGGTAAGATAATTATCATAAATGAATGTGTTGTTGTTATTCTGGCATTTTAAAACGCAATGCATTTGAAGAAGTGTAAACTTTCAAGATTTCTTTCTTGAAAAATGCATGGTTTTCTTCTTTTAGCGTTTATTTTTAATCCTTTGTTGTATGTGAAGTAAATTTTCTTTTGATTAAAATAAAAATATAGGTTATTAAATCTTTTTTAAAAATAATTCATTATTATAACTATATTAAATATTTCATTGCTAATAAATAAATTAAGTCAACATGCATTTAATGACATTACAATTGAGTACATATTATGTTACAGATTATTCAAAAATTATACGTGCATTATGATAATTTTTTTTATAAATTTTCTGCATATTTTATTATCAGTGATTAAGCATAAAGTTGTACAGGAAGAATTTTCAATTCCAAATTTTAATACTTTTCATTATAGTATTTGATAACACAACCAGAATAATTGTCTCTCATTTTGAATATATTGATTTTGATTCAGAGACATAATAACCATGATTATGCTTTTAAGTTAGAGCAAACTGCTTTAATTTAAATATAGATTTTAATTATTTTAGAAAATTTTAAATTAAATATTGAATGTTTACCAAAGATGTAACAATGTAACAATAATAAAACTATTTTCATTTTAAGGAATCTATATTTTAATTCAAATTGCTGGAACAAATACTCAATTCTAAAATTTAACAAAAAAACAATTTATTTATAAATTAAAATCATTGACTAGATAAATCAATTATAATCTAGTGCATTTATTAAATTAAGTGAAGCTAAAAGCAATCTTGTAACGGATAGCTTGATAGCTGAATTGTACATTAGTTTCATATAAATCCCCTGTAATCAGTTTATCTGCGAATGCCTTCTCAAATAAGTGGATGATAGTAATCATTGTGCTGATGGGATATTAAACTTTCCAAAGATTTTCTACTGACTGCTATCCATCATCTTTAATGTCCGGAGGTTCACTTAATCTGGAAGTTATGAATGGGAGTCAATCTATGGCAAAGGAAATTTATCTCTTTTAATACCACATTTACGACGTCGCTAATGCATGTGAACACGGAGGAATTTAGTTTGAAATATATTAAAAATGAATAATATTTTCATTGTAACAATATCAATATTACATATTTAAACAATTTGCCAAATGAGATAAATTGTTAATAAGTTCATCTATTAAGACCACATAAAATGTGAAATTTGAATGAAAGTGAATGTGAATTATGAAATTCATTGATAAAATATCTCAATACCTAAAATTTTATGAATTGTAATTTTAAACAGAAAAATCTTACGATATCCAATTCAGTTGGTTTAAATAACATTTAATGAGAATTGAAAATTAGATTTTACTGGTAAATTAATTCTTAATAACTCCTGAATTGTTAGTTCGCAGAAGCACCTTTTTCAAAGTTTGTAAGTAATTTAAAATTATTCAAAACAAATATTTGAAGTTATTTATCAACTATAATCCCCAATCTTTTCTTAGTTATTTAAAATCATGATGCTTCATAACACTCTTGGTTATCCAGAAATTTGTATTTCATTTTAACTAAATGGATTTATAAAATAAGTTAATAATGAAAACTTCTTATTTCGATGTAATATAATAATATTAAAGGATAATAAGTAAGATACTGTTATTAGCGCTATATTTATCAAAGTCGTTTTTCCTACGATACATAAGTTACTTAAGATTATTTATAATTTAATGGATTAATTATACTTTAGTATATAGGATATTACAAAATTATTTATCCTAATCTAAGGGATTATTACATAAAATTAAAGTATTTTATATAATTGCATATTATTATTTCCCTTTACATCTCAAAATAATGTGATACTTATGTGATTTCTGGATTTATTTTACAATTCTGAAACAACTTTCGTTTTATTTAAATTCCAGAAATGTCTTAAAGCTTTATTCTATATTTAGAATATTTTCATTGAAACGATTTTATATAGGCTAGATAAGGATACAGCTATGATAAAACAAAAATATAATAGAGAATAAGAGTGTTTAAATATTTATTTAAAAAAACACCGAGACCTAGATTGCTTATTTTAAACGTCAATGAGCATGAAATTTCAAATTCTAAATTGAGTTGAAAATAATATAATACTTGTATTTAGTAACTTATGATGTGAAGATTATAAACGTTATATATTTAATAAGTGTTTACATAGTGACATGTGGGTGCAAAGTATATTATACTATGCACATATTCTCTTTAAGTCGAGAACGAACTGAAGCAAAACTTTACGAAAAATATGCGTCATGAATATAACTCATAGCTATATATGTACATTTATATTTCACTGATTGTTATTGTTTCAAAGTATTTTATACTATGCAAATTTTCTCTTTAAAATGCAAACGAACTGAAGCGAAACTGTACGAAAAATAGGCGTTATGAATATAGCTATACACATACATTTATATTTCTCTGATTGCTATTTCGAAAATGAATGACTTCAATCAATAAAATCAAAAATGTTAACAATATTAAAAAAAAAAAAAAAAAAAAAAAAAACTTAGTGTTTTTTTATAAATGAATTTTCTGTAATAGTTGCACAAACTTTATCTAGTTGTTTTTCTTTTTTCAAATTCACAAGGAAAGATTGAAAATTCATGGACTGTCGGAAAAATCCAGGATTCCAAATTTTGCCATTTATTTGATTTATATTCTGTCTGTAGAAGAATTTCTAAGAAGGCTAAAGATAAGAACACAAGTTGTAAAGAATCATCAGACATAAATATTTCATTGTTTGAAATGTCTCCATAAGTTAAACTTAGAAAAAATTACCAAAAGAAACCGCATTATCTTCATTGATGGAATTCATATATACTTGAATTGATCTTCCTATAAATCATTGATTTTTTCCCCCAATTTTTTAAACTTAGATTTAAGAAATATTTTAAAATAAACCATCAAATATTGAACCATCTGTTACGTATTAAGGAATTTTCCTCTATCAACAACTGCAAATAATTGAAAGAAATTTCTGTAGATTTTTCCATCTGATGCTATAGTTGAGGGCAATAGCAAAACTTGAGTATAACCAAATGAAACAAATAAGGGAAACATCCTCCAATATCCTAGAACAAATCTATCCTTTAAGGATTCAATTTTCAAATCTATGGGTTGTTTCATGATAGAAGTTGCCACCTGTAAGAACAAATTTTCAGTGGTATATCATTGTAGGTTTAAAAGCATAAAGAAATTTATTTGCCACGGGTAACGTTTTTGGATTTCTTCATTGCAAATGTCACAAATCCTATATGGTATATATCACCAAAATCGACAGCTTCCAGCAAATCGGATTGTTGACCGAGAATACACATTACGATATTTGCGGCGCGACTATGTAGAAGATTATTAAACCTGTCCACTTTCCATCAGATACTTTTACACGACAAGTGTCATCTTCCTATGTGATGATCTCATAAGGAATGGCAAACTATTCTAAGACAAAATGAAGAGCTCTGACATCAACACCTAAAAATTATAACTTCCATCTCCTTGCTTAAAGAATTTCATTGAATTTGCAATATGACGAGTATCAACAGTTATTTTTCATGAAGCTGCATGACTAGTCAAGAAAATTCTTAAAATATTTAGTTTCAAATAAAACACATAGATTTAAGTTTGTTTGAAATTAAGTTTGTGCTTTAAGCTAGGCAAAGCTATGTTTTACTAGTTATATTGAATAGCGTTGAGAGAGTGCTCTATACAGAAATGTTTATAAAGGAAGCTATATGACTTGTCAAGAAAATTGTTAAAGTATTTGACTTCAAATAAAATATGTGAAAGATTTGATCAACAAAAGCGAAATTATTTGATCAAAACTTTATATCAATCACTGCAGTCATCTGCCTAAAAATAATTCATTTTCCCCCAAACTAATATATATGCGTGTATTATATATATGTAGACATATTATATATATTATACATATCTATACATGTACACATGCAAATTCCAAATTCGGCCAATCATTTGATTT